>NMRB01001116.1:46127-76930 GCA_002633025.1 Notospermus geniculatus | reverse complement strand
GTTCATTAATTCAGTCGAGGTCCTGCTTCATAGGTCAACTCCAAGCTGCCTAGATACTACTTGATCTACTGTCAAATTCTAAAGCTCTATCACTTATACCAGTTTTTGAATGTTCGCACTTGATTTAACATGTTTAAAGCCACACAGTATTGAATTTTGCGATATTTTCAAAATGTTAGGAGAGAGCACAAATAGGTCTCATAGCCTTGTGAAGGTCCCCAAAATGCTTGTCTGATACGTACTTCAGAGAATCAAGGCCTAGTTTTCAGCACACATTAGAAAAAACGACAGGGAGAGCTCTAATGTATTCAGATGGAGCGCAGTACATTTTACACTACGCTGACGTCGTGACGTCGGTGCACTGACGTCAAGAATCGCGGCGATGATTTGCGTTTTTTAGATTCAATACAGTGGGGCTTTAAAGTGTCCCTTTACAACTGTCTTACTGAATAAGCTGCGACCTGACAATCGGGGACACGCAGAGAAACGTGTCAGTCTATCTGCCAGAGTTTCCCAAACAATGAGGGAATGTTTGTAAACATGGATGTTTACATTATGTTATTTTGGACTTTCGGGACATGCCAACCCACCAAATTGAACACATTCGGTATCGAAAGAATTTCTAGAGGGGCATGCCACCAACAAATTACTCATAAGACGAAGAAAGACTGGACACAAACAAACAGAATGTAAACAATGATTTTCGTGGCCCGCGAAAATACCCGTGATATATTATCTTTAACTCCTTGTTCGCTCAGACGGTTACAGTTTTTTTGGTCGGCGATGCAGAATCGGATGAACCGTAACCTCAAACCTCACACAGAAATTTCCAATGTTACTACTTTTTGTGAGGACAGAAACTGAGACATATTTTTAACACCACTGACACTTTCTTCCTTTCACACTCTTTGCTAAACCAATAACCTGTTGTAAGATTTTTCAAGCACCACTTCTGTATCGTCTCAAATCTCCACCGACATGTATCCCACTTTTAGTGATAGACACCCGCATTCCCGTTCAGTTTGCTCCATGTCTTCTCGCGTCCAGCCTCTACGACTTCTATTGTCCTCAATTCAAAGAACTTAATTTAAAATGTGTAGTTCCTTGTTAGCGGAAATTGCAGGCGAGGAATTAGATAGGTCAGGATATGGTATTATTAAAAGGTTTAGCTCTGGTGAAATCGATGGATTTGAATAGCTATCATTCTTGCTGATAACCGACGAAAGGCCAATCGATGATATGAACGTTGTCACCCATTCGGAACGACTTGAGGCGAACTGCTTGTCTGTCCACTGGGTGGCGCATTTCACCTCGGACACAAGTCCAAGGCAGCCATATTGTTTATCAACAAACCCACGTGACCGCCGGCGTCAGCACCGTGAGACTATGTTGGCCGAATTTTGGCCTGTTAAGATGTTCAACCTTATTTGCTGGATAAGTTGAAGCACATTATATATAAACGTACCGGTATCTCACCCAATCTGCCAATTATTGATCCAATAACGCAACGTTTTTGTGTGACCTAGTTAGTTCATGCGTAGAGTGCTGCAGGTGTGATGAGGCGAACCGCATCCAAACCCCCAGAAACGCAGGGAAATCGTTGCGCATTCAAGATGGCTGCCTTGGAATTGTGTCCGAGGGGAAATGCGAGTTGTCTCGGAAATTGCCGAGCAGTTTGCCTTCGGAAGTTCCGAATGGTTCTCACCTTCTCTGGATTTTGGGTAATCGGTACTCCTCGTCGTCTCTTCACGAAATATTCCGAATGGGTGCATTTGAAATGTACCCTAGATATAAAGCGTCACGTGTCTCAGTGTTTCCCTCATTGTATTGTGAAACAAGTGGCAGATTTCTCCGCATTCCCCTATTGAAAAGACATGGTGCCATATGAATAAAGACAAGCAAATGCTTTTACTTAAGAATTGTACAACATAGCTTAGTGCATTTGTATTGCCAAATTCAAGTAAGAGCATATACTAGTCTTTATTCATATGAGCCAAGGTCTCTCAAGCTGCCTTTTATATTAGGGAGGTTAAGAAATCAAACGGTAAACGTCAACGTTAACGACAACGTTATTTTTGTACCGAAAATGCAATATAAAATCTGTTTAATATGTAATATGAAAAAGCGTTGTAGTAAAGTTTACGTTTATCGTTTGACTTCTAAACCTCCCTATTATGGGAGCACTAGAAAACGATACACCTGGCCCCATATTCATAAAACTATTTAAGTCTAAGTGTGGTACTTATCTTTTGTGTTGAGCAAGGGATAAGTGTCACACTTAGACTTACCGGTAAGTAGTTTTATGAATATGGGCCCTGATCTTCTTTATGGCATTGTGGCTTAGACGTTGACCTGCAGCCAGGTGGCAGAGGGTTCGAATCCGATTGTGGCGGTTTTTGTATGGATTTTCCATCAGGGCCGAAGCTTTTGCATTATTGGCCCTTGTATACGGAAGAGGGCATTTTCAAGCTGCTCGCGTTCCTCACTTGGATGGGGTCTTTACTTGCCTTTGCAAAGGCACAAGGTAAAAAGCACCACGGCTTACTGTCCAATGTGACGAACTGAGAGTCAGATGATTGATCCCTGCCGTATGGCACGGGATCACGGGTGTGATGTCGTACTGTCAAAAGCTTTTGGGAGAGACACCCGGTATAAGTCATTTCCCAGCAAATCGCCAAAACAACCCAAGCCAAATTAATTATACACACATAAATGTCAATATGATGCTTCCTACAAATGCCATCTGCCACAATCTTACGTTTTATTAATTACCCTAAGGTCCATGAGCCCCATAATGGCATATATCATATTTTATCTGAGACAGCATGCCTGGCAGTGATCATTAGATCAATGATGGAGTCAATCATGTATTTCCAGTGATTTTGTACCAGTTGCAGTGTCAAATACGTGAAATATGTTTTCTTCGTTAGTGTCATCTGCAAGTTGTGTTCGGGATATTGGTGAGGTTTTGCAAATCTGACGAAAAACGAAGTACGAAATACGAAATTCAACCTCATTTCCAGGACCTAATTTATTTCTGGAATGGCTGGTACCACAATAATGTCCCTGCAGCCAGTGCGTCTTTTAGCATACCCCCGTATCATGTGAGACCGAAAGAGTTAAGCCCGTGTCACACTGTGGCGACTAAAGCGGGTGATCCACTGTTGCGATTTTGGCATTGAGACGGGGTTGCGTTCCCTTGCGATCACCTAATATGGCAATCGGAAGTCCTTATAAGGTGATCGGAAGGGATCGCAACCCCGTCTCAAGCCAAAATCGCAACAGTGGATCACCCGCTTCAGGCGGGCGAATCGCCGCGAACTAGAATGAAATGGTCCACGTACCATGTACATGCTGCTCTCTGTCATTGCACTATTATGTCCAAAGGGGTGAGCACATGGTTCATGAACCGTTTCATTCTAGTTCGCAGCGATTCGCCCGCCTAAGCCTAAGAATCCATTCACGCGATTTTCTTGCCGCAGACGCTCGAAAGCATTGTTCGTTTCCGCCGCGTTGGTCGTGGACAAAGGATGCGACATCGCGCGGCACGAAAATCGCGTGCATGGATTCTTAGGCTAAGTCGCCACAGTGTGACACGGGCTTTACGGTGCATCTTGAATTTTAAAATTACCACTTCGTAGATACGAACTGGAAACGAAAGATAAATTTCAAAGATTTATATACACCGTAACTCTATCGATTTACTGGGTATTTGAATTTGGGCCTGTGTGCCTTCACTGCGTACATTGCGTGCATCCCTTATCTTCTTTCCACTCTCTTCTTTCTGAACATGCCACAAAGCGCGAACCTCTCCTCTTTCACCTGGCATGCAGCCAGTTACTTGTGATCATTTTCCTCCTTTTTAATTTTCACTCTGTCCTTCACCAAAAGGCTACGATCCACACGATAGCGTGCAGTCCTCTACTCGTCCATTGTCACATTAGACCAGTATACCTGAGCCGACGGGAAAATCGAAGGCTATCAACTGGATGCCATGCCTCTTTGAGACATCCACTTAGCGATTATTTCAACCATCGAGAACGAATTTACCTGTAGATAGCCTTTAGATGACCAGTGCATTGACCTGTATTTTTATAGTGGAACTGATTAGCTGACTATAAGAACCTTGGACAGTTGTATTGAAGACNTAGGTATATTTGTACCCAAAGTACCCTTTGGACCCTGCCCACCTATTTTGCCGCTGTGCATGCCATTTCATAACTTTCAAATGGAGACGAATCTGCGCCATCACATGATGGCTCTTATTTCTTCTAGCTTTCGGATTCCCGTTCTGTCTTTCCCCTACTAGCCATGACCGGCAGCTGCTCAGGTTCCCATGGCTTATCTGTCGTTCCAGTCCACCCAGTTCCTGTTTTACACTCCCCAACCTCACCCAGTTACTCTGGCATCTTCATAATTTATTCCTGTGCACTGGCACGTTTTAGGTTTGGTGTCGTCCTAACCCTTATTTATTTTCGTTGTTCATTGTCTAATAGTTAATAGTGATGTTTCGCAAATCAAACTAAACACGAAGTACGAAATACGGAATTGCAATTTCGTATTACGTCATGGAAATGAAGTCCATGGACTTCATTTCCATGACGTCATATATTTCAGGAGACAGTTGATACCACAAATATCGCCTGCTGCAAGAACGTCTTTTAACGCACGATGTTAGACCGATAGAGTCACCGTGTATATTAAACTTTGAAATTTATCTATCCTTTCCACTTTGTAGGTACGAAGTGGAAATTTAAAAATTCAAGATGCACCATAACTCTCTCGGTCTTACATGATATGCTAAAAGACGCAATGGCAGCAGGGACATTTGTGGTACCAACCATCTCCAGAAATACATTACGTCACGGAAATGAAGTTCCAATTTCGTATTTCGTACTTCGTGTTTCGTCATATTTACAAAACCTCACAAATATCACTTTTTTATCACGTATACCTACGATCTACACTGCAGATTTGATGTGCTTGATTTTACATTTTTGACAAAGACAAGCGACAGTCTTTTCTAGACGAATACACTTTATGATACGGTTTGTTGGCATTTTACGATTTTCCTCGAGATGTCGGTCTCATAGAAGTTAAAGTACAACTGAATGTATCTGTTCTGGATCAAAAGGTCTCTTTGCTGTCGGAACAAAGTGATTGGGATTTTGTGACTGTGTGCATTGCATAATCCAGCATTGGTAAAAATGTCAAAGAAAGTAATAAGAATATTGCCTTTTGAAACGTAATCAGCATGATAAAATGGAACTTAAACCCCGAGGATCGCGCTAATCGGTGTATTCTCCAGCTTACAACCGGATATTAATCTGTATAACTATAATGTGATAGGAATTATTAAAGGTAAAGATATAAATCACATACACCTTGACTTCAAAGCCATTGTGACATTCACCTTAAAGTTTAAAGGGTGTATCAAACTAAACGTAAAATATGATTCACCCTAACTTCAACATGGGAAAAGTGCCAAGCCTGTGCAACAGACACAACAAGTGAACACAATGATTAAACTACAAGCCACAGTGTTTACCTGTTGACTGAGCAAAACCTTGGATTTGCTATAAGCGGTTTTTACACGGTACAATATTCTTGCACAATATGGGGCCCAAAATGGGTGTCATGTGCTTCTGGCATAATGGATGGGAGAAAGATTGGCAATAATATTGCCCATTTTGATCCTCATATTGTGCAATAATATTACACGTGGATAGGCCGCTTTAGGCTCATGGAAAGTAACCCAAGTTACCCTAATATCATTAGATAACTGCGCCACGAACGTAAATCCTAGGAAAATAGCCATATGAGGCTTATTTCTTGCAAACTTTGCAAATAATTGACTGATATTTCATTTCTGATGAGAAATTGTCATATATATGACATTGTTGAGAAGAAAAGGATGATATTTGGGTTATGAGGAAGACATGGTCATGAACTGGGGAATCGACCGCCATCTTGAAAATGCAACAAGTAGTCCCAAAATTTCCCATGACGCCTTGAGCGCGCGGTGACTGGTCAGTGCGAGGTACGAGCGCTACCTGTCGTGACAATGGTAAATGTATATTCACTTTTTTTACTGGAAAAATTCGAGCATTTTGACTCGCTGCGAAGCAGTCACACCAGCCTGCTGTTGCTTTGAATTCCTTCATCTGTGACGCACGAAACCCTGGCTTTCATGCTATGTATCCCCGCGAATAGCGTTCATATTAAATTACGACTATCAGGAGCCTAAGCGAGTGTGGTCCCCGATAGTATACAGCAGAATAATAATCTATTGTGCGCTCGGAAATTCTATTTTCTGATAAGGTAAAACGGCCCTGGATTCATCACGGGGTAGCATATGGCTTGCTGACGGATAAGCGCTCGGGAGATTAGTGTCTGGTTTCAAAAGGGAAGTGTATGGTGTTCGAGAAAAAGTTTCTAGTTTTTGAGGCGTGGCTTTTGGTATACGCCCAAGTCAAATTGCGCATTTGGAGAGAATATCACAATTTTTGTAACATTGGGACATATTTTAGTTTTTGAAGTGGGCAGTGTAGTCGAATTGCGCATCAGGACATAAGATCATCGCGATTTAGTAGCCTTTGGTTGAAACTGGTTGGATCAGAAAAGTTTTGAAACCGTTTGGTATACTGCCCACTCTCACTTTCGAGTGGCGCGAGGTTTATCAACGATAGCTCCGCAACGGCTGGCTCAAATTTGATATACCATACATCAACCGATTTGTCTTTTTTGCCGCTACAGCATTCATCACTGTCATTTTCCGGAAACGTGACAGAAAAAAGTTCTCTCACAAATCACAGTTTGTGTTTACGGCCGAAATGGCGGCCATTTTGAAATAACGCAATGCATCGCGCACGTGTAAACTGCACTGAACAGCATAGCGAAATGAAATGGGTTTTGAGAAAGGATCTGTTACGCCGGCCTTACGCCAAAAATGAAGATAGCAGAAAGATACCGACAAGAAAGACAAGTCAATTGATGTATGGTATGTCGAATTTGACCCAGCCGTTGTGGAGATATCGGCTGAAAACCTCGCGCCGCTGGGATGTGGAATGAAGTGTAGAACCTATTTTCAGACACCAATACATTGCATCCAAATGTTTTGAAGAGTTTTAATATTATTGCATAGAACTATTTTCGGATACCAATAATTTGCCCACAAATTGTTTTACTGTATGATGAAATTATCCGATTTCATCCTCCCATGGCAGTGTTTGATGGATGAGGAGTGGGGTAAAAACCCTGCTGTGGGAGGATATCACATTTTTTCGGTTCTTGGATGGAACAACTTTATCTTGCCGGGTTGCAGATTCGAATCTGCAACTTTGTGAAAGTTTACAGTGGGCAAAACGCTGCCCCGAAGTACTCTACCTAAACTTACGAAAGCCCAGAAGGCTCATTCAATCTTCATTCTTCAAACTTAAATTTTCTTAAAGTTCGAACACCGTGACTTCAATGTTCAAGCTTGAATCCCATCTTCAAGCTTCAAGCTTGAACCCGAATTTCAACCTTTAAGCTTGTGTGGGATCGTCAATTGTCAAGCTTGACCCCCCCGCCGACTTCAGTCTTCAAGCTTAAGGTTCAGGTTGAAGCTTGAAGATTTGAGCCTTGGGTTCAAGCTTGAAGACTGAAGACAAAATGAGCCTTCTGCGCTTTCGTACGAATTAACAAATATCGAAATGCACGTCAGGCTAAACAAGGAGTATTCTACTATTTAAATATGACGGCCTTCACGATAAAAACTTCGATCGCGTTAAATTGTAGATGATATCATAATTCAACATATAAGATTGCACCGCGAAATCAAATTTCACCACCACGTGCCCCACAAATTACATTATCGTGCAAATAATTCGCGCCTGGTGCTTGTTATAACTGAAAATCTCATCACAAACGCGATAGCAGGCTGGTGACGTTGGCTTCATCGTCTCCTTGAAGCGGACATGACAATTCGATCTCAACATTCAATTTACCGGGGATCTGCAGTTCTGATTAAATTCTGTGTGAATTTGTTCGACGCAGATGACACGAAGATTGAACATGTNGATGTGGAATGAAGTGTAGAACCTATTTTCAGACACCAATACATTGCATCCAAATGTTTTGAAGAGTTTTAATATTATTGCATAGAACTATTTTCGGATACCAATAATTTGCCCACAAATTGTTTTACTGTATGATGAAATTATCCGATTTCATCCTCCCATGGCAGTGTTTGATGGATGAGGAGTGGGGTAAAAACCCTGCTGTGGGAGGATATCACATTTCGGTTCTTGGATGGAACAACTTTATCTTGTCGGGTTGCAGATTCGAATCTGCAACTTTGTGAAAGTTTACAGTGGCCAAAACGCTGCCCCGAAGTACTCTACCTAAACTTACGAAAGCCCAGAAGGCTCATTCAATCTTCATTCTTCAAACTTAAATTTTCTTAAAGTTCGAACACCGTGACTTCAATGTTCAAGCTTGAATCCCATCTTCAAGCTTCAAGCTTGAACCCGAATTTCAACCTTTAAGCTTGTGTGGGATCGTCAATTGTCAAGCTTGACCCCCCGCCGACTTCAGTCTTCAAGCTTAAGGTTCAGGTTGAAGCTTGAAGATTTGAGCCTTGGGTTCAAGCTTGAAGACTGAAGACAAAATGAGCCTTCTGCGCTTTCGTACGAATTAACAAATATCGAAATGCACGTCAGGCTAAACAAGGTGTATTCTACTATTTAAATATGACGGCCTTCACGATAAAAACTTCGATCGCGTTAAATTGTAGGTGATATCATAATTCAACATATAAGATTGCACCGTGAAATCAAATTTCACCACCACGTGCCCCGCAAATGACATTATCGTGCAAATAATTCGCGCCTGGTGCTTGTTATAACTGAAAATCTCATCACAAACGCGATATCAGGCTGGTGACGTTGGCTTCGTCGTCTCCTTGAAGCGAACATGACAATTCGATCTCAACATTCAATTTACCGGGGATCTGCAGTTCTGATTAAATTCTGTGTGAATTTGTTCGACGCAGATGACACGAAGATTGAACATGTGTTCTGGTCTGATTTGTCGTATGTTTGCAATAATCGTTTTCTCGTTGACATGAACGTGGATATCGTCATCAGAGAATTGACGAGCATTGTACTGGCTTTTGAAAAACATGACCTTGATTGTCAGTAATCCTGTTTTAAAACAAGGTGGCTTTTGAGAAAGAAGACCTTGGTTGTCAGTAAACCTAAGCTGGCTTTTAAAAAAACATGACCTTGATTGTCAGTAAACCTGTTTTAAAACAAGGTAGCTTTTGAAAAACATGACCTTGGTTGTCAGTAAACCTGTTTTAAAACAAGGTGGTTTTTGAAAAAAAACATGACTTGATTGTCAGTAACCTGTTTTAAAGAAGTTTTTTATTGAAAAACATGACTTGATTGTCAGTAAACCTTAGGTGGCTTTTGAAAAACATGACCCTGATTGTCAGTAAACCTTATGTGGCTTTTGAAAAACATGACCTTGATTGTCAGTAAACATGGTAAACCTTAGGTGACTTTTGAAAAACATGACCATGATTGTCAGTAAACCTTAGGTGGCTTTTGAAAAACATGGCCCTGATTGTCAATAAACCTGTTTTAAGACAAGGTAGCTTTTGCAAAACATGACCTTGATTGTCAGTCACTGGTGTATTATAAAAGTTGGCCATTTTTTCGTGTTTTAGCCTTTTCTTTGTGGCTTATTCATGCAGAGCGATAACGCAATCATCATGATTTATTTAGCGCCTATAAAAGTTCATTCATCCCTGGACATATTATTATCTTCAATTCTAATATAGTCCAACAGTAACACAGTAAAATTTTGAATTAAAAATTTGAACCAAAAACACAAATTTCCTGAATTACATGACAGGTTCATGACGGATTGACAATCTGAAAAGTGTATCTAGTGGGCATCATTACAAGCTACAATAATCCGCTGGTTAAATTAGTAAATAATAAACAACACTGAAATTAAATCAAATTTAAATTTTTTAAACACACTTCAAAACGTTTAAATTTGATATAATTTCAGTGTAGTTTACTTTATACTAATTTAACTAGCGGATTATTGTAGCTTGTAATGATGCCCACTGGATGTACATTTCAGATTGTCAATCCGTCATGAACCTGTCATGTAATTCAGGAAAATTGTGTTTTTGGTTCAAATTTTTAATTCAAAATTTAACTGTGTTACTGTTGGATTATATTAGAACTGAAGACAACGATTTGTCCGGGAATGAATGAACTTTTATATGCACTAAATAAATCATGATGATTGCGTTAGCACTCTGCATGAATAAGCCACAAAAAACAGGCTAAAACACGAAAAACTGCCCAACTTTTATAATACACCTGTGGTAAACCTGTTTTAAAATAAGGTAGCTTTTCAAAAACATGACCTTGGTTGTCAGTAAACCTAAGGTGGCTTTTGGAAAACATGACCTTGATAGTCAGTAAACCTGTTCTAAAACAAGATGGCTTTTCAAAAACATGACCCCCCGTTCTGAAACGGGGGGGGGGCTCAAAATCATGATCTCGATTTAAGCAAACCTGTTCTATAAGAAACGAGGGGAGGGGCTTTTCAAAAATATGTCTATTGTCAGTCAGCCTGTTATGAAAAAAGTGATGCAGTGGTATAGGCCTACGCCAGACTTCGTTGAGAGGAGAGACGATAAGCGAACACATTTGGCACAGAATTGGCTGTTGAATCATTTTTAAATCTTTATTTTTGTCAATAAGAAGTTATCCAGACTTGGCCCAGCATGAGAAAAGACAGGCGCAACGAGCAGCCCGGTGTTGTAGTGGTTCGGGTCTCCAACAAGCGGTCAGAGGGTCGTGGATTCGGATCCCACTGGGCGTGAGACTTTGGGCAAGTCGTTTTGCCTCACTGGCCTTTCTCCAAAAGGTGTATAAATGGGTACCGGTCGGAAATGCTCGACTGTAGCGCTGAATGAGCAGCTCATCTGAGTTCTACTGAAAGGTTTCAGGACAGACTGGGGTTAAAGTGTAAAGTCGGATGAGAACCTCAGCCGTTGTTGACATCAGACTATAAAGTCAAACTTTAAAGGACCACGGTATTGCCACTTTTTCTCGACAGCCGGCGCCACCGCGCCACTCTCCAACCCAGGGACTAACTACGTTGTCGGCGAATTGACTTGATTTACTATACATTTTGTAATGAATTTTGTAGTTCGTATTGCTGCCGCTAGGTGGCTCCCTCTACGTCGGCAGTCAAATAACGCAGTAGAGATCCAATACCGTGCTCCTTTAACTTTTTTTAACGATCATGGTCCTCGATGATTGTATTGTTTTGGGAGTCCTTAAGGCCCATTTAGACGATCATACTTTTGTTCAAATTTTCATCATACATTTGTATGACGATGTTCGCACTTGTTCAAGGAACTTGTTTACACAGCAGCACTCGCTCGTATAGTCCACGGTGGCTATTAATGATGAACTGAAATTTTCTGAGTCCATAAAAATTGCAAGGTTTCTCCTAACAGTAGAACCGCTGAGACATATCGAGTAAATATTTCATGCTCCGGGACCGGCGATTCCACTATTCATGAAAACTGCTCTCTACTCAGAACTTTCTGACTCGACTGATCGCAACGTATTGTCTGAAAGGTTAAAAATGAAACCTTTACCATCTGAAACCTGGTTAACGCTGTGTTCCATCCGTTTCTGCTGACAAGGCGAAAAATGTAATTATTCGGTCCCCCGTGTTCATTATTATTGGTTGCGCAGATGGCAGAATCGGATGAAATATGAACCGAGCCTTATGCGCAGTCAGATCAACGCCAGATGGAAGGCGGCGACAGATATGAAATTGGCAATATGCATATCGTCATGGGGTTGCGGAGAGGACAGTTTTGACCACCTAGGGCAGTGTATCCAAGACTCTTGCTTTTGACGTNATTTGTGACCCCTCGCATAACATAAAACTGTTTGGGTCGGAGATTGTTTGGACTACTCGCAGGGTACTGATGGACGCCTCGTTTAAACATGGGCCATTGAACCATCTTTTTTGAAGATGGGGATTTGGCCTAGTGGTTTAAGGCGTGCTGCCCCTTAGTGCTGGCAATTGATGCCTTATGCGAGGGTCCGTGGGTTCGATTCTGGTAGGAAGCAGTGTCTTTCACCTTAGAAACTCGATTTCTATTTCATATGTTTTAAAAGAAGGTGGCTTTTGAAAAACATGACTTGATAGTCAGTAAACCTGTTTTAAAACAAGATAGCTTTTGAAAAACACGACCTTGATTGTCAGTAACCTGTTTAAAAACAAGTTAAAAAAAACATGACTTGATTGTCGGTAACCTGTTTTAAAACAAGGGGGCTTTTGAAAAAACATGACTAGATTGTCAGTGAACCTATTTTAACCTATTCTAAAACAAGACGGCTTTCCAAAAACATTGTATTGTATTTATTTATTTCCAAAAACATGACCTTGATTGTCGGTAAACCTGTTCTAAAACAAGTTGGCTTTTCAAAAACGTGTTCTCGATTGTCAGTAAACCTGTTCTGAAACAAGGGGGTGCTTTTCAAAAACATGATCTCGATTTGAGTAAACCTGTCTTATAAGACAAGGGGAGGGGCTTTTCAAAAATATGATATCTATTGTCAGTCAGCCTGTTATGAAAAAAGTGATTCAGTGGTATAGGCCTACGCCAGATTTCGTTGAGACGATAGAGGATAAGGGAACACATTTGGCACAGAATTGGCTGTTGAATCATTTTTAAATCTTTATTTTTGTCAATAAGAAGTTATCTAGACTTGGCCCAGCATGAGAAAAGACAGGTGGCGCAACGAGCAGCCCGGAGGTGTAGTGGTTCGGGTCTCCAACAAGCGGTCAGAGGGTCGTGGATTCGGATCCCACTGGGCGTGAGACTTTGGGCAAGTCGTTTTGCCTCACTGGCCTTTCTCCACCAAGGTGTATAAATGGGTACCGGTCGGAAATGCTCGACTGTAGCGCTGAATGAGCAGCTCATCTGAGTTCTACTGAAAGGTTTCAGGACAGACTGGGGTTAAAGTGTAAAGTCGGATGAGAACCTCTACAGTTGTTGATATCAGACTATAAAGCCAAACTTTAACTTTTTTTACGATCATGACCCTCGATGATTGTATTGTTTTGGGAGTCCTTATGCAGCAGTATACTCCACGGTGGCTATTAGTGATGAACTGAAATTTTCTGAGTCCATAAAAATTGCAAAATTTCTCCTAACAGTAGAACCGCTGAGACATGCCAAGTAAATATTTCATGCTCCGGTACCGGCGATTCCACTATTCATGAAAACTGCTCTCTGCAGAACTTTCTGACTCGACTGATCGCAACGTATTGTCTGAAACGTTAAAAATGAAACCTTTACCATCTGAAACCTGGTTAACGCTGTGTTCCATCCGTTTCTGCTGACAAGGCGAAAAATGTAATTATTCGCTCCCCCGTGTTCATTATTATTGGTTGCGCAGATGGCAGAATCGGATGAAATATGAACCGAGCCTTATGCGCAGTCAGATCAACGCCAGATGGAAGGCGGCGACAGATATGAAATTGGCAATATGCATATCGTCATGGGGTTGCGGAGAGGACAGTTTTGACCACCTAGGGCAGTGTATCCAAGACTCTTGCTTTTGACGTGTTTCCTTGTTCCGTGTTCGCTTGTGACCATGTGACGCGCCATGACCGGTGTAACGTTAATGAATGTACCCTGTTAGCCAGTGTCCGGAGGACTGGGAATGACGGCCTTCGGACTATGAATTATACGGACACTCTGTAACGTTACACCGGGCGCCAGTGAGGCCAAGCAGTGGCGGATCCAGGAGTTGCCGAACGGGGGGCGTGGAATGGACAACCCCCATTCCCTGAGCCCCGAAGGCGCGAAGCGCCGAAAATTTTTGGGTAAAAGTGCCGGAAACGCGATTTCCTGGCACCTGGGAAGGCCAAATTGAACTTTCTTTTTACTGAAAATCAGGGGTCTGATTATATGCCTTCCAAAATTTTTGCTGCTCGGCGGCTGAACGGGCGCGCACGCCCCCTTGGTTCCGCCACTGCCAAGCGCACATTTGGGGCAAAACTCAATGCGGTAGGGTAGTTTTTAAAGTCGACTGATCCAACGGTGCTCGACTCGTCATTCAGTCGGATCAGTCGACTTGAAAAACACCCCTACCGCATTAAGTTTTGCCGCCCATGTGCGCCCGGCCACGAATTTTTTTCCCAACCAGTATAGATTCCTAACCAGTATATCCATTACGAAATGAAATTTACGAAGTGAATGGTGGGTTAATGGTTGGGTTAGGGTTAGGTCAAAAAGTTGGTCGTAATGGATATATCAGTTAGGAAAAAAAATTCGCCGCCCGGCCTAAGGAGCGCGATTACGCACTCTTGTTGAGTGTCGGTCGATCGAGAGAGAGAGAGAGAGGTGACAGATTCGATTCCCAAGTGGCCACTTTGTATTCTCCACACTTCTGGTTTGAGATATACCGAGGTTTCGCAAATCTGACGAAACAGGAAGTACGAACTACGAAGTTGGACTTCATTTCCATGACGTAATGTATTTTAGGAGATGGTTGGCACCGCAAAAGGTCCCTGCCGCCAGTGCGTCTTTTAGCGTATCATTGTAAGACCGAGAGAGTTATGGTGCATCTTGAATTTTTAAATTTCCACTGCATATCTACGAAGTGGAAACGAAGGATAAATTTCAAAGTTTCATATTCACCGTAACTTTATCGGTCTAACGTTATACGCTAAAAGACGCTCTTGCAGTAGGCGATTTTTTGTGGTACCAACCATCTCCTGAAATATATTACGTCATGGAAATGAAGTCCAATTTCGTATTTCGTACTTCGTGTTTCGTCAGATTTGCGAAACCTCACTAATACATGTATATTAACGTAGATATCCTTAGCTCCAATACATTACATCTGAATTGAGTCTTGCCGACAAGCAATCCTCAGTCATATTGTTCTAAGGTCAAACAGCAACTCAAAATGTAAAAAAATGCAGAAATTGTGATCTAACACACTTCTCACCTTGGCGACGGTCATAATTGTACATTAAAGAAGTAATGAAGAATATTTACGAGAAATGTGCCATTTCGCGGTAATGGTTTCTGGCTAATGGCGAGTGATATATTATGCCGGTCTATAGTAAAAAGAACGAATATTAGCCTGAATAACAATAGATATGCTGAAACCAGGGAGTTTTCATGCTCTAGCAAGAGGAAATGTCAAATGAATAAGCCATTCCGGACGTCCGGTCTTCCTAAGTGCTTTTCCGTATTGCCTTCAATTGGGCTCCTTCGGAAAAAATATTTCAGGAGTACAACGCCAACTGGGGACATTATCGCCCCTTATCAAACAATAGGGAGGTTTAGAAGTCACACGTAAAAAAACCTTACGACAACGTCATTTTTAATACATTTGTACTACACATTAACCAGATTTTATATTGCATTTTCGGTACAAAAATAACGTTGTCGTTAACGTTTACGTTTATCGTTTGATTTCTAAACCTCCCTAGTTCCGGGTGACATTTACGTGATGTAGGAGGAAACCGCAGCCTCGGAGAAAACCTATGATGCCGCGGAGAGATATTTCCCTCGTTACCATAACATAGTCATTGGAACGACAGGGCATCGAACCCACGACATCATCGGTGGCCGGCGCGGATATTGCCACTGCGCCATCACGACAACACTTCGGAGATGTACCTCGCTGGGACCTCCTGATCTTTCGGTGCGAACTCTGACGAGCATTTTTAAGTTTGCCATATTGACGTCATCTGTGCTGGGCGCAAGCACTGCCCTACCTTCCTGACGTGATCTCAGGATACTTCTCTTGTTGTTGCGAACCCCTAGCCCTTTCAGTAGACGATAGCCGTGGTTACACTACATAAAACCCCCGTGTTTTTTGCGGTCACACCTACGAATTGCCGGGCTTCAGGAAACCCGTGTCTGAAAAACACGGATTTTTGAGACACGATAAGCTCGCCGTGCTTTTCGAAATCCCCGCGTTTTCGTTAGTTCTTAGCACGGCTACAGATAAACTCCCTACGCAGTTATGTACCGCGCCCCCTTCGGTTTACTCGCTCTCCACAACTGCTTAACTTCGTAAAATTCGCCGCGTTCGGTCAACAGATGGCGCTGAGAGAGTCGACCAATGAGAGCACCGAGCAACCGGTAACCAAGCTGGCCTGAAACACTTTTTCATTGGCCGAGCGATTCGTAGCCATGGTAGCACAAGAACATCCGTTGCCAACGGGCCAAACAGTTCTGAAAGCAGCGTGCTGATAGGCTGTAAAACTCGCGCCAGGCCCAGACGACATCTGTTGACCAACCGCGGCGACTTCCACGAAGTAAAGCAGTTGTGGAGAGCGAGTAAAGCGAATGGGGCGCGACTCACAACTGCGTAGGGAGTTTAGGCTACAGATGGCGCAGCCATTAATGACCTTGTTTTCGCGCCTCCAACAATGTGTCCAATACAGAAATGACCGAAGAGTCAGTGCATACAGCGCACCTGTTGCCGGGTTACTTAACTACAATGTAGTAGTGTGACCTCTCCCGGGCTTTTCTTACGCACGGGTTCGACACGGGTCTGGAAAAACACGGGTATTTTCAACAGGTGTAACGACCGTAGCTATAGTCTGCCTTGCAAAAAATACGATGCAACGATCATGTGGCGTGTTGCGATCATGTTAAGTGGGAACGTCTAGACTAAAAAAATGATTCGGATCGCCAAACAATTCTTAATGCATTAATAGCTTTTGGTCATTCTTCGTAGAGGAAACCTCTCGGTGTTCCGACAATTTCTGGATCAAGTAGCCATTAGCTTCCAAGGGCCTTTCGGCCGTGAAAGTGATCTTCTATCGAACCAGTGACCTCATTCACAAAGAATTGGTAAAGGAGCCCAGTATTGCCACGTTTTCTCGACAGCCGGCGCCACCGCGCCACTCTCCAACCCAAGGGTCCGACTACGTCTCGGCGAATGACCCGATTTACTGCGTACATTTTCTAATGCATTTTTGTAGTTCGTCTTACTGCCGCTAGGTGGCTCCCTCTACGTCGGCAGTCAAATAACGCATTTGAGATCCAATACCGTGCTCCTTTAAAGGGCACGCAAATCTTTCGTCAGCTGAACAATAGGTTCCCACAAATAGGCAATAGTTTACCAGAGCGTCGTGAATAAGGTCCCAGGGTCCATATTCACTTAAGTCAAAGTGTGGTACATGTACTTATCTTTTGTGTCGAACAAAGGATAAGTGTCACACTTAGACTTAAGTAGTTTTATGAATATGGTCCAGGGCTTTGTTCACGAAGCTCTTGTAACTTGACGAGGGGCGTAAACTGTTGTCCATTTGCGGCAACCTATTGTTCACTAAAGGCCAATTCATACTTTGCGTTTTGCGCGTGTCCGTTTCCTATGTGAGTGCGTGGTATAAAAAGTAATTTTATTGTTGGTACCATGTCCACATAAACATAGGGAACACACAAGCGCAAAGCGCAAAACGGAGAAAGTATGAATCACCCTTAGGCTGGGTTTACATCGAGGCACACGCGACACCAACACGCAGGCGAACAAAGGTTTCATGGGGATGAATCCTTTGTGAAGCCATTGTTCGCCCGCGTGTTCGTGTCGCGTGTGCCTCGATGTAAACTCAGCCTTAAGGCATTCATACTTTGGTTGGTGCGTTGGTGCGATTTGTGCTTGTCCGTTTCCTATGTGAGTGCGTGGTAGAAAAAGTAATTTTATTATTGGTACCACACATAAACATAGGGAACGCACAAGCGCAAAGCGCACAACGGAGAAGTATGAATCTACCCTTAGCAACGCCGCGGTAAAAACAATGCTTTCGAGCGTTTCCGTGCACGGAAACGCTCCAATGGAAAGCCGCCCTTAAGCCTGACAAAGGATTTGCGTACCCTTAAAGCCGCACACTATGCACCGCTACTCACTCTCCAGTCCGGCCGAAATAATAGTGCAACCTCATCTACAGGCGTGCGTAGTCTATAGAACCATAGAACCACATATTATAGCATTATCCTGCATCGAGGTTTTGGGAATCCCCAATACTGTGTGTAGTCTTGCGCAGCCAGCCACACAGTACTGCTACGGTTCCCCAGATTCGAAACAGCGGCTGGGTGACCGAGACTATGCTCGTCGATTATAACCCATCTGTATATAGTGTCTGGCTTTAAACTTACGGAGGCTTTGTCAATAAGGTCCGAGTTCACGTTGTGCCTGGCTCTGAAAGTGTCCACCGACCATTCAACAGCATATTTGACACTATTGCACGAGGTACTGATGTCAACCATCATCTGGAATAGTAGGGTATTTCTCCCAAATCCTAACCTCGAAATTTGTATCCGTATAGTGCGGGCGACTTTTGAACAAAAAGCACCATAATTGCCCAGAACGAATACCACCAAATCACTATGCTAAAGGCATCATTTCATAGGATATTACCTGGAATGGCCATAGAAGGCTGTTTTGAAATTTGAGCCGGACTAATGGCCTCCTACATGCCTAATGGACAATATCGGTTCAACAAGGTAATGAAGAATGATAAATGCATTCGATTGCTTTGCATTAGAAGGCAAGCGGTAATGGCAATTTTAACGTTGGAGTCTGTTTTGATGTTTCTTGTCAAAGCTGTAACCAGTGTCGACATAGAAATAGGAGAAAAAATACATTGGCCAGGGTGAAACAGAGAGATGGGTAGGGAAATTGTGGTAAGATTATTCGGAATCCTCAGAGACGTATTTTCCTTTAAATCTGATTGCTTAAAGCCCGTTTTTTTTCGTTTGTGAAGAAGTTTCCTGCTTGCATACCAGTCGCAACTGGTAGCGGTTTAAAAAGTATTTATTCTATCAAAATATCATTTTTGGGTATATTTTTGCCATGCCACGAGACCCCCTCCCCAATTTGCATAAAAAAGGGTGAAACTGGGGGGTTCCAACGTGGCGCCCCCCCCCCCCCTCCCAAATTTGAAGATTGTCATCTGAGGAACGAATATACAAAAAATGGTGCTTTTGTCCGCCGTGTCTCGACGCAAGGGCCCAACGCGCCGCGTAGCGGCCAACAGCGAAGCTAGCCAAAGACTTTTCACGGGTCAGTCAATAGAATTGGACTCATAGATGAAATGCGTCTAATGTTCAGATGGAATATACCGGACGGTTGGTTCACGTTTTTAGTGGCTGTGAACATAGATGGGTACATTATGTAGCGATATGCTGACAGATTTGCTGGGGACTTGCCATGTGGATGTTGTAAAATGCGATTTTTGGAAGATTATTCTGATTTGTAACGTCATTTCTAATTAACATAAAAATATGTTGAGTAGCTGGGATATGTTTATAAACATTTATTGAGCACCCACCGTCATGACGTGGCCGCCTGGCGCATCGGTAGCGCGTCCGGCTCTGAATCCGGGGTGCCGGGTTCGACCCTTGCGATAGAAATTTTTTTTCACGTGTCTGTTTCTCTGTTTATTTTTTTTTGCTGAAAACGTTTAGGCGCAGGATATCTCCCCAGCCCTTCCATTTCCCTACAAATCGGCATTTGCTAATAAATACTTATAACCACAGATCCCTGTCA
Organism: Notospermus geniculatus; assembly: GCA_002633025.1. Taxonomy (NCBI): domain Eukaryota; kingdom Metazoa; phylum Nemertea; class Pilidiophora; order Heteronemertea; family Lineidae; genus Notospermus; species Notospermus geniculatus. Next base: position 57,311 of record NMRB01001116.1, on the reverse strand, counting down.
GCTGCCCTGCATTCAGAGAGACTTTAGTGAAAAGTCTACCATCCACATTCCCCTCCCAGTCACCAAAAATATCAACACTACAACTAACGTTCAAGACTACTGGATGGGGCCAAATCTTGAGGCTAAGCGACTGGACTATGCTTGATGGTTCTGTTTGTTGATGTGACTGACACTGGCGCGAATCCTCATCCGATTCCTCAATGACGTTGAAAGAAAAGTGAACACATTGCAAATCTACGATGGGTCCTTGGAAAGCTACATTGAAAATCTAGTCCTTGGGCTACTTCAAATAATGGCCCAAACCCTTGGCGAGGTAGGCCTATCTCCGGTTAAAAATGTTAGTTTGGGTTTATAGTCTGATATCAACAACGGTAGAGGTATCATCCGACTTTACACTTTAACCCCGGTCTATCCTGAAACCTTTCAGTAGAATCAGATGAGCTGCCATTCAGCGCTACAATCCGAGCTTTTCCGACCGGTACCCATTTATACACCTGGATGGAGAGAGGCCAGCGAGGCAAAGAGACTTGCCCAAAGTCTCACGCCCAGTGGGATTCGAACCCGGGACCTTATGACCGCTAGTTGGAGACCCGAACCACTGCACCACCGTGGCCTCATTCTCGGCAAACCTGACACAACCAACAACCTTCACTTCCCGGAATTGTTGTGTCTCCATTTCTGCATTGCATAAATGAAATGGTCCGTGGACCATGTGCTCACCTGGGTGAATGTACCGGAAGAACGAAGAACAAGCAACAACCTTCACTTCCCGCGAATTTTTGTTGTCTGCTCTGCGGTTATAACTATGCCAACTGTGGTCAGTAACCCAAACAATTGCATTGCAGATAAAAATACCCGCGTTTTCTTCTGAGCCCAACCATTAAAAAGAACGAAAAAGACACCGCCACAGGATTGGCGGAACGAGCTCGCAAGATCCATGGTCTGCTGTCTTTGATGTGATTTTTCACCGGACTTTGATAGACCAAATGCTTTACTTTTATCTATCCGGCATGAAATTGACTTGTGTCTTCGTTTACGGCAGTATATCTCTGATTGCATGGTCGGGCAACCAGCAGTCAGGCCTAACGTTTCCTTTCATCGATTTGCAGGAGGTTACAAATCCTGCAAATTCCCCCTTCGCACTTGTCATTAGTGAGGTTTCGCAAATCTGACGAAGCACCAAGTACGAAGTACGAAATTCGACTTCCATTTCAGTGACGTAATGTACTTCAGGAGATGGTTGGTATACCACAAATATCGCCTGCTGCAAGAGCGTCTTTTAGCGTATGACATTAGACCGATAGAGTTACGGTGTATATTAAACGCAGAAATTTATTTTTCGTTTCCATTTCGTAGATATGAAGTGCAAATTTAAAAATTCAAGATGCACCATAACTCTCTCGGTCTTACATGATATGCTACAAGACGCACTGGCAGCAGGGACATTTGTGGAACCAACCATCTCCAGAAATACATTAGGTCCTGGAAATGAGGTTGAATTTCGAATTTCGTACTTCGTGTTTCGTCAGATTTGCGAAACCTCACTATTGTAGGGAGTCGTGGGGACCGTAGAATGGTTCCCGTCTTTGCCGCTTCTATCCCGTGGCGCCCATTCCACGGACAGTAGCGCCGCGGGAGTGGCGCGCCAAAGATGGGAACCAGTCTATGGGACCGTAACTTTCCTGAGTTCCTTGTCACGATGGAGGTTACAACGATTTTCATACTGGAACGAAACTGCAGTCGGCTTCGCCTGAGATTTCAATGGAATCAAAAACTCTTTTTCTCCAATTGAAATAATGCAAACAACCTTGCTCACAAAGCCTTCTTACAAGAATCCTAAATCCTTTGACAGACTGCGTTTCAAATTCATGGTTGGAATATGAAACTAGCCCACTTCCCGATTTTACCAAGGTTTGAGGTCCCAGCCGTACATTACGGTGAATTTAACAATTCAACTTTGATATACTTGACACTCTTCTCAGAAGTATCCGACGTATTTGAAGTTCATCCTTTGCCGCTTTTACGCTTAATCATGCTTTGGGAGATTTTGAACTCGAGCCCAATCTTTTGGCTTCCGTCTTTTCGAAAAATATTCGCCAAAAACCGACATCGCCAGTTGAAACGAGTCCTGTAAGCGATGAATCGAGACTAAAATTTATCTCAAGCAATATGTGTTTTGCAGGATTTCCGAGGATTTACGAAAAATACCGAACTCTAACCTGGCAGACTTCGGATAAACCCGGTGTGAACGTAAGTGCTAGGAATGCTCATGGTAGAGAGGCTAAGGTGTATAATCCTGCATTTGGTGAAAAAAAACCCCGGCTTAGTTCAACAATGAAATGGTCCATGGATCATGTGCTCACCTGGGTGAATGTACCAGAAGAACGAATAACAAGTATCAAGTTCAAATGTTCAGAAAAACATCAGCAGGTTAGAGCAATGGGCCGTATGCGCCAAACGAAGATTATCCTGAACCCAGGTTGAGCCAAAACTTTTCCATTGTCACATCATTCCCTGGCAAATCTGAACAATTGAAAAGTTGTGGCTGAACCTCAGTTCAAGATAATCTTCGTTTGGTGCATATGGCTCTTTTTTGTTATTTCAAGATGGACAACTGGCGGCCATATTTGAATTCCAATCCGACTGACATTTGCTGCATTTGTATAGGGTAGATACATATCATTGCAGGACGCTGCACCATGACATAAAACGGATTTAGATTCCTGTCACACCGTCGATCCGAACTCTGCCATTTTTTTCGAAAACAATCGGCGTCTATTGGTCAGGTCAAACGAACGGCACGATTGACATAAAACACAATTTATTCTTCTGTCCTGAACCCGTTTCGCGGTGGAAATTTTTCTATTCCCTGTCTTTGATCTACCCATCCTTTCACCGATGATTTACAGAGTCAGCCTTCTGGTAAATGGACGATTCAATTGGTCCAATCAGAACTGAGATAACATAGCGACCCATGGCCTTGACGTGTCCAGCGTAACCAATCGGAACAAATGATACCATTTTGTATCTCGGCAAAAAATACAATAAATGGTGTTCTGTCACGTAAGCACGTCCGCCGCCGCTCGTGGGATCATTTTGTTTGCATCTCTGAGGTTTTGTTGGCTTGCCTGACCTAACTGACCATGATGGGGGTAGTTTTATCATGGTGATACGTGGCATGTTCACTAAATTCTCAAGGTCAAATGTTCCACGTAATTGCTCTTCTGATTGGTCAGTGTTGAAGAAAGTCACGTCGTTTATTACGAGGCTTTCTATGGTCAACTCTGTAAACTGCAGATTCCATCGTTCAACTCTTTCCTTTGTTGGTACACTGCGTGCCTTGTACTGATGTGTATGTTACCTGCCTGCTTTCCATCAGACCTTTTGTCGGTCGGCCTCCCTTGCTGTCCCCACCTACTCGTCTTTGTTGGCCGAAGAGTAGTGTTTCGTACATTTGCCGCACAGTCTCCAACACAGTCAAATCAATGCATAACGAAAGGGTATCTAGTCCACGTCCTTATGTCGTTCTGCGGAAACATCGTGTTAGAGCAAATCTGAACCCAGGTTTAGGACCCTTATGAACCCGGCTCTAAGAATGCAAAAAGGGCAATTTTTCGATTTTCATTGCAATTGCATCTATTTACCATTCTTATTCATTTTCCATCCTCAGGACATAAAATTCATGAGGAGTTATTGTGCAATATTAGAACGACATGAATTTATTTTATAGAAAAGCCATTACATTTACATACTTTAAATGCGTTTTTCTCAGTTATTTGTTTTTTCAACAAATACACTTCGCAATACATATTTTAAAATAACCCTGCTGGTATTTAGAGCAAATCTGGACCCAGGTTTAGGACCCTTGGCTACCCTGGTTTTGGAAAAGTCATGTTGCCAAAAAATGTTTTGCTGGCAACAACCGCTAGGTCGTTTTGAATTTTGGGAACTGACTTTTTCATTGGACGCCGATGGACGCAACAACTGAGCTTTGTACAGGAGAATGGGAGTACGATGCACAGCTAACTTTTGAACGGTTGGATTTACACCCCATAAATGTATTACCAACAGATAGAAATATGGTGCCTTGGAATCAGATAGACATATTCTTAATTGTTTTCAGTTGTTATGTAATAAGAGACGACGTTTTTATATAAATTAAGACAAAAATGAGTCAAATGAGTCAAAATAGATAAAACGTCATTTCCAATTACGTCGCTGCTTCAAAACTCCAAAGAATAGGCTTATTTTATTCCGAGGTACTATGTTTCTATCTGTTGGTAATGTTCCCAAAATTCAAAACGCCCTAGCGGCTGTTGCGGGCAAAAGATTTTTTGGCAACATGACTTTTCTGAAAGCTGGGTCGCCAAGGGTCCTGAACCTGGGTTCAGATTTGCTCTAACATGATGTTTCCGCAGAACGACATAAGGACGTGGACTAATCCCTTGGTCTGCCACTCCTAAGCAGAACCACGGAACCACCAGCTGACACCGTGATACGCATAGTACCGGTAGCCTACTTGTACTTAAAGGAGCTGGACGTCCAGGTTGTAAACACTCACTTACTGGTTCTCTATCCACGCGACGCCTGCGGTGCTGCCACCTATTGTCGTGAATATCGTGAGTGAGCTGCACATTTTGGTTCCCGAAGCTACCGCTACTAGAGAGTGCTGTCAAATGGTAGCTTCGGTATCGGCCGGCCATCTTGGCAGGCAGAAAACTGCCGGTGCTACGTCATTGCCAGTAACGTTGGATCACGTGATTATGACAAGTCTTTGATTTTTGAGTTACTGTCGATGTTTTCGACATTGGCGGGGCCTGCCAGTGCCACAGACACAGATTAGAAGACATGTGTGATCATTGCACCCCGTTAAATTCAAGTATTGTCCTTGTGCGACCGTATTGTCGAAGGTTGTTGTTATGACAGTTGCATACATTTGCCGAGGTCAAGGTCACTCAGCAAGGGGATTCCCGGGCTGATTCTAAAAATAATCTACAAAATGGCCGGCCGTTACCGAAGCTACCATTTGACAGCACTCTCTAGCGGTAGCTTCGGGAACCAAAATGTGAGCTGCATTGGACCGGGCACCAACGATCACGGGGCGCTACTGGTGCTGCCACCTTCACGAAGGAATAAAACTAGTTTGCTGGCCACTGTTTGTAAACAAACCAGTTTGTTTACAACTTGGACGTCGAGCTCCTTTAAGATGTGATGAGGTTACTTGTATGTATTATTTTGGGTATATTTGATGGTTTCCGTCAACGAATCAAATGCGTTAAATCCAATGCTCATTCCAGGGGTTGATGAAGTGTCCATCATATTGTCAGAAAGCGAACGACCCCTGGGAACGAGGTTGGTCTATACTGTACATTATAATGATGTTAAACCATTCAGTACAATGTTCCTGAGCATATGCCGTACAGGCAGCTGAATCGGGTGAACTGTTATAGTCTGGTTCAACCTAGAGGTGGACCATTGGAATGCAGTTTGTGGTTACAGTGGGACAAGAGTGACATAATTACAGTTACATGTTATGGCATAATGAATCAGATGACTGTGCCTATTAATAAAAATGTGGTTTTCATTACATAAGGGTCACACACAAATAAAATATTGTGGTCAAAATTGAATGTTCCATTGCCTCACTTGGCATTCCAATGGCCCACCTCTAGGTTGAACCAGACTTTACCCACATTCCTTGGGTGTTCCTCCACATGAAGGCAATAAAGATTATCGTGATTGAGGGTTAAACTATTAATCCTCCAATGATTCATTTCATGAATATCGCCTCGCCTTGTTCTAACGAGAACAGTTTTTCAAATTAAAAACCTAATTAACTGTCTCTTAGTATTAGATCTAACTTGAAATATCGTTTGATTTTGACACTTTTGAAAGGTCAGATTGACTGGCAGTGATTAGAGTTCCTTGATTTCAAGGCTTGATTTCAAGGCGACTGTCCATAAATAGAGGATCTTTCATTTTGTTGTTGACGAAGACACTTCGAAGGGCGCTGTATTAAAGCACCACGGTATTGCCACTTTCTGTCGACAGCCGGCGCCACCGGTACCCGTTCTCCAATACTGTAGTTAAGCCTTTCGCCCCAGTGTTGGAGAATGTATGATTACACTACAATGCACGTAGTAGCATGCGTAGTTTACCAAGTCGTCAATAGAGGTCTCCCTTAAAGCGGGTAGGTGTAACGCAGGATTGGGAAGCAATACTGTGGTCCTTTAAAGCCACACTACATTCAACTCAGTTCACTACACTAACGTTCGACGTTAGTGTAGTGTAAAATGTACTATGCTCTATCTGAATTCATTAGAGCTCTGCCCTCAGTTCGAGGCTAAGAGACCTCTGCCTGCATTCTCCGAAGGCGGTCGGTCCATTCAGGCGATTTTCGAGCGTCTGCCGCTCGAAAGCATTGTTTGTTTCCGCCGCGTTGGTCGTGGACAAAGGATGCGACATCGCGCGGCACGAAAATCGCGTGAATGGATTCTTAGCCTAACACTTTGAAAATAATATAAAAGTCAATACACAGGGGCTTAAAATTCTAAATTGGAAGATGCAAACGTTTACCTGGGTCTATAGGTTGGTCGGTCGGGATTGGATTTTGATACCACGCATCCGTCTGTCGCACAGTGATTGGCCTCCCCTGCAGCATGTCAGTGTTAGCGTTTTCTATTCTTCCTATATCTTAGTGTTTCCATACAAAAGACAGCTAGACAGACCATGACTTTTCAATAGAGGAACGCAGAGAGAAATCAGTCACTCACGTTTCTCAGTGTACCACATACAATGAGGGGAAACACTCAGAAAAGGGAACACTGTGGAACTTTACACCTGGTCCTCCAGACCATACACCCTCGTACCTGCATTCCATTGTCGATTTCAACAAAACAAATGACAAACAAAAGAAAATACATGTAAAGATATAATTTCTGTCTCTGACAATTCCTTCAACTGTCCAGGTGAACTTCTAAGTCGTTTCCTGATGATTGCAAGTGTGAAAGTCAATCAGAGAAAACAATTAGAATCAGACAGAGACATTCCAGTAGCTTCCTTGATTGCCGTCGCCCGTATCTCATTCCACGCTTGACGAGTCTAAGATATAATTACAAACAGTCGAGCGCCAAGACAAATACATTCAAAGGCAAACACAATACGAGTCCGTATCAAATCACCTTTGGTAGATACAAACGTCCACATTCTTGAGCTAACGGTTCACGGTTGACATTCTCGGGGTGAAATCGTGTTGATTGTTTGAGATGCGTGGGCCGGAACGAATCCCCAGCGTCCGTCTCCGTTATCCGTCTCACCAATTTGCAAAGCGCTTGTTGAACGGTCTCAGCATCATCATTACTGCGCAGCGCTTGCAAACCAGTCTCACGATCACCATTATCTTCACAGCGCTTGAAAACCCGTCTCACCTATAGACATATATAGGGCCGATTTAATAGACGTTTGCTAAGCAGAGCATTGGTTCCACCAAAAATAGATAAGCGAGCGAAAAATGTACACCTACATTTTCACCAAAAAGCCCCGTTTGGATGTATATTATGGCGGGGGGGGNCTACCTATGCCGACTTTATTGACGCTCTTTGAAAACAAGCGTCCTAACATATTCATGAAAAAAGTAACTAATTGATTTCAACAAAATGTTTTAGCTACAACCCTTATGCTCCCGTTCTGCGAAAGAATTGTTTATTTTGACAAATTACGATGGAGTTAATTAAGTTACAACAAATTGTCAAAATTCAGTTTTCAAGCAATTTTGCAGACTTGGGATGCGACACATCAGTTTCCCACATAGTCTGTAACATACACGCCTGATGCCTGCAGGTCCTAACGATCCGTTTTTTACGGAAGTACATGTACTTTCCATTTAATTGTTATAAACTATTTAATGCCAAAAAAGGCTCGATTTACAGAAAACGGGGCTTTTGGGGGAAAATTTAGTTGTACATTTTTCGCTCGCTTATCTATTTTTGGTGGAACCAATGGTTAGCTTAGCAAACGTCTATTAAATCAGCCAATTGCATTTATAAATTTATATGCACAGCACTTGTGGATTCGTCTCACCATCAAATCAGCTGTAAAGCGCTTCTTTAAAACTAGTCTATAGCATTGGTAGCCACCACATCATGCCTATCATGTCGCTATAGCTCAACCTAACGCTCTTTTGGCATATTAATTCCACTTAGCCGATGATCTAGATGAATTAGACGTTTATCATTGATCCTTGTGTCTGGGGCGATTGTCCTTCATCCANAGAGTCGTTGACGACGGAGCCGGAGGGGGAGCGCGAGGGGTGTTCCCCTTGCGTAGGAAATTTTGTAAAATCTGCACACCGAAGACGCCATTTCCCAGCATTTCAGCCTTGAACATGTCTTGACTGAGTGAACCTGGTCACATCCGTGTTTTAAACTCACTGATAGCTCTCCAGGGGCCTGGGCCATAACGCACAGCGCCGTCTGTTAATCAACGGTGACACTACGCTAACCAAAACAAAAACAAATAGTGCCCGCCGGGCAATATCTTTCGGATGTCTCCCTTTAAGGAAACTTTAACGTCGTCCAAACACACAACCACGGCATACAATAATAAACCGCTAACAGCATCATCCTGCAGTACTCTTGTGGGGACCGAAGCTTGATGGAACATTAATGCATTCCTAGTTTTTTCATGTTCCGTTTCACCTCGGGACCTGGTCATGTCTGCTAAACCAGAAGCCTTCTCCCCAGCTATTTATAAAGGCAAAGTTGATGACCAGCTGCTTTTTACGATACGGCAAAACTAATAAATGTTGGCGCAAAAGTTATGAGCATAACAGGCCCGTAGCAGCCGGGGGGGGGCCGGGGGGTCCAAGGCCCCCCCCCCACTTTTTTGGCCAAAAAATACCTTGGCCCAAATGTCCATTTTATATGTCCATATTTTTGCTCTCAGATCCCAGGAAAATGCCTCTAAAGCACTTAAATTGTCATTTTTTTCCTGGGGGCGGGCCCCCAGACCCCCCGTTTGGGCTTCACTTTCAGGTCCTTACCGCCTCCGCCGAGCTACGCACCCAACCTTTCTGTCAATCCTCCATCCGACCCTGCCAGGGACCCCCCACTCATCAGAGGGCTGCTACGGGCCTGCATAACAGTGCAAATGGTTGTAGTCGGGGCGAGGGTCTGCTCCGATACTAAGTCAATAATCCGTCGGCATATTAGTAGCCGGACAATAGCTTCAGGGGACCATTATTCCTATCACATAAATATCCATATTGGCCGATTTGCTTCTTGCATGAGGACAAAGGGAATGCTGTTCCATATTCCTGAGCTGTCCGACCTGTTGCGACGGGGAATTGGCCCAAAATGGGAATATGCTTTCATTTGGGGGAAACTATTGACGTATTTGAGCATTTGCCAGTTGTGACGTCATTTACTGTAGAATGTAGGACAATGGGGAAATGACCGAAATATTAGAGATTCACTGCACGATGTCCCTTACGACCAGTGTACACACTCGGCAATGATACAAGGCATCAGCCGATACGAATTAGGATAATGAAGAAGCTAGACTGGTACCCGATCCCAACAATTTTACATCTATGGTAGAGAGTCTGTTGCTTTATTGATGAGTGTGTTTGGAGAGGGGTAGTTTCATGGCTAGGAATCCATTTGTTAATCGTTTACCGTCAAATCCATGATGAGCAGTTTTGACTTTCCAGGCAGCAGCATCACGTCTGGTTATTACACCTCTTGTAGATGGCAGCACAGGTCACCACAGTGCTGATTTTCTCTCTTTTTCACACAAATACATGTGCATGTAATCACTTCATTTAAAACCAAAATGCCGTAAGGGCACTCTCCTCCTATTGTACTGTACACACAGGCCGCTCTTCGTAGGATTCAAGCCCTAACTAAGGCGGAGATAGGGCACAAAGTCTGGTCCACCTTAACCATGTTAACTGTGTGTAGTCATTACATGGCAAGGTATAGCAGATAACAGCTCAAATCAGGTTGATAAAATATCCAACATGGCCACCGTCAATTATAATAAGTAAGCGAAGTGGGAAAATTTGAAATTGGTGAAAAAAAATTCCATGCGAAGGGTTCGGGAACGACGCGAGCGCGGCAAGAAACATACATTTTTTGGCCTTACAGAGAGTGCTCAAACCTTTCGCCTCGTTGTGATACTTGCAGATTTAAAAAAAAGCGCTGCCTTTGAGAGTTGACTGCGTGCACAGAGAACAGACAAACCTTATCGATCCTTCGTTTATAAAGTTCATTTATTGCCCCATAGGAAATCAGGGTTCATTGTGGCATGCATTATCTGTTATTAAAACACCGTTTTAATCTTTGGGTCCCATTAGTTAGTAACCAGTGTTATTGGGATCGTTGGTGGAGACTTATATTAAACATGCACATTAATTTGCTGCACTTGTGCCGTCGACACTTTTTTAAAGCGCTTCCTTTCAAGGTGTTTCGTGAGATGTCAATCAATATGGCCAAGTAATAGCTTAAGAATGGAAAACCTGAGGTTGACTGGGTTTCTCTGAAATTGATTTGACTCGACAGAAAATGAAACGTGCTTACACAGGAAGCAGTGGAAATCTGGGGCGTATTTCATAAAGTGAGTACATGTATAAGCTAATGGTACCTTTAACCAAAGGGAAAATACACTGAGTTAATGGTACCATTAGCTTAAAGTCACTTTATGAAACAGGCCGCTGGGGCCTATTTCATAAAGTGACTTAAAGCTAATGGTGCCATTAACTTCAATGCATTTTCCATTTGGTTAAAGATACCATTAGCTAAAAGACACTTTATGAAACAGGCCCCTGATCGACAAAATTAGTTTGGTTATATCATTGAAGGATTAAACTCGCGGTATGCTTATAATAAACAAATAAATAAATAAATAAATGGTGAACTCTATACATTCTTTTAATCAAAATCTGCGTGCTTACATGTACACGCCTACTACAAGTATCCAAAAGTTGCAGGCTGCCTGCCAGTGGGTATCTGACTAGGGGGTTAGGGCTAAATTCAGTCTGGACACTTCAAGTGAGGGGGTACTTAGTCAATTCTGCCTCATCAGACACTGTGTCACGATGTCCCGAGCCAAGCCTGCCGGGGTTTTCCAGGCAGATATTTATCTGAGTCATTGATTGGTGTTGTCTAAAACGGTGAATCCTCGCCT
>NMRB01001116.1:35608-45699 GCA_002633025.1 Notospermus geniculatus | reverse complement strand
TACCTTTGGAAATGCAACAAATCTGCAGTTTGCACCGATCAGTGTTCTCCCTCTCAATTCTGTATAGTAAACAACTGTTGTGTTTCCAATGCCTTTTTTTAATTTGTTTTGTGTGTCGTCAAGTAGCAAGGCTGTTACAGTACGTGTACCTACATAACTGATTCCAGTCTTCTTCTCACAAGGCACCAGCAATGATACATTCATCATTTGGCCGCCGAAATTCGTACTGCAGAGTGTATTCTGGGATACAGGGCCAAGCTCATCCTCCCCAAACTTACCAATGCAATGACACCAGGGCCAAGCTCATCCTCCCCAAACTTACCAATGCAATGACACCTTTTTCCCTCAGCTATGTCACTCAGATTTGTTTGCTACTTCAATTAGTGTCTAACAAGATTTAATTGGTCCGTTGGCAGTAATTAGTTATTGTTACTTGAGGTCTCTTGCTGAAATTTGAGTGATCACTGACTCATCACTCAGCAATGTCAGGATAAACATTGGCGCTGTCATGGCTGTCTGGGAGACAGGGCCAAACTCATCATCCAAACATACTAATGCGATGACACCTTTTGTCCCTCAGATGCCACTCAGATTTGTTTGCTACTTCAATTAGTGTCTAACAAGAGTTAATTAGTCTGTTGGTAGTAATTAGTTGTTGTCTCTTGAGGTCTCTTGCTGGAATTTGAGTGATCACTCTCTTCATCACACAACAATGTTCAGGAAAAACTGTTTAAAAACCACGGAAAATAATTATTAATTCAGTCATCTAACCGCGTCAGAGGAGAGAGATTGTCCTGCTGTTATCCTCTTTTTCGGTATGATAGTCGGTGATGGATTCGTCATTTGGATTTCAATTGGATCCGCGAGTCCAAGGTGAGTGTACATATTATCAACAACACCTTTAAGGCAGATACAGGTGTGACAGGGATCAATGTCCCCCCTGGAATCAAAGTCCGGTCTTATTGTTCACCGAGGGATATGGCTGTAGAGGCCTCTGGCGATTTGAATATACCCTTACAATAACGGGCTACTGTTTGGCGTACTTGCATTCCTAGGACGTTGATTCCTGTCACACCTGTACATATAGTCTTTGCATGGAGGAATAACCTTGGTTGTTCCTCCATGGTCTTTGTCAATCGGCCAATTTTTGTCCCCATATTTCGACAATGTTTGACTAAACTAACATGAAGCAAGGTTATCAGACTTCAAAGTAACGCTGTTTCTTTTACTCCGGTATTTTGGCTCAACGTTGTTCTCGACCTAAACTTTTTGGCTTGGAATGAGAAGATCACGTTAATATCAAACGCGAGATGGTGATGAAATACAGAGTATGGAACAAGAGTAGGAAAACACTACTTGACAGATGAATAGAAAGAATTCCGTGAAATCAAAATACATGTACAATCTCGGTCATAAGTTATTAACGACAAAACTGTTAATGTCGTCTAAACCAGTGTACCCAGGTTACGGAGTTAGGGTGGTTAGCGTTAACGGTTAGGGCCAGGACTAGGTTTAGGACTAGGGTAGGGGTCAGTGACAAGGGTTGAGGTTCAGGGTTGGGGGTAGGGTTAGGGGTTTGAGCTAGGAATCAGTGTGTAGGATCAGGACTGGACGACATTCACCCATTCAGCGTTATTAACCACCTACTGGATATTTGTAAATTACCCCGTGATCCCCCGATATTTTTTCACCAATTTTTGGCACATGATAGTTGGATCATTTGTCCATCATTAGGCGTAATGATTTTTCTGATTATCTCAGACTGCTGTTCGCTGGACTTGAAAGCAAATTGCAAAAATCCCAACAAAGTCGCAATTTTTAAGTTAAAAAATCAAATATTTTGAAAATTTTTGATGGTGAGACCCATCTATGCAGACACTGGGAGATTTTACAGCTGAAAATTTTCAGGAATTGCGGAGTTTCCGAAAATCTCAATCTGACCGACAAATTTCGAACAGCGGTAAAACCGAAGTCAGCCTATTGATCAGAAAAATCTTGACGCCTAATGATGGACAAATGGTCTAACTACCGTGCGTCAAAAATTGGTGAAAAAATATTGGAGGATCACGGAGTAATTCACAAATATCCGGTGGTTAATAACTTATGACCGAGATTGTACAGTCATGGACATTAGTTTATGTACACCTGATACTTTGAATATTTCAAATACTACTGGGCCAATTTTAACACGGTTTGTTCCAAATGAAAGTATATCTTGTTGGTCATATTTCTGGATCAAAATTTTGGATATTTGAAAATATGTGATAGCTCGTCAGTAAAAACCTAAAAATCAACATTTTTATTATGTAATTTTTGCGACTTTTGTTGCAGCTTTGATAGAGTGGAACCTTCTAAAGACTTTGCCATTTGTTTCATCAAAATCTGTTGAGTGGTTGCTGAGATATTTGAGATTATCAAAATTTCGATAATTTGAAAATTTCCAATTTTTCACAAAATTTTGATATCAGTAGGCAGAGCTCACCTTAAAACGTTGAAATAGCATCTTCCTATGCTGGCTAGTCCTGTCCACTTAGGATATTTTAGTACTAAAATTTATGAATGGTGGAAGTGTGTGCATTTAGTGAAGTTACACGCGTCCAGGTATTAAACACCCTTTGTGAAATCGGTCCAAAATCTTCTTACCGTGTCTAGTGTCGCTCTGTTTCCTCCGTGATGAAACCGACTGACGACACTGACATTTGTTTCCAACTACATGTATATACATTAAGTAACTCCGGAACTCATAAATCAGTTTAACTCAAATTAATAATTACGTGGTTTTCTGATGTGTTGTGAAAAATCTCAGTTAAAGCGAATCGATAGCGGATTTTGTTTACATCTGGCTGGTGTTTGTAAACACAAAATTCAGCCAATCAGAATGCACGAAAATTTATTTGTTGACATTCTGGAGAAGTTTGTTTACATTTTTGGCCGAAAATTCGTCCCCTTTCAAATTCTATTTCTAAATCAAATTTTTTCGATATCAATTCGCTTTAATTTGCATTACAAGCACGATACAACTAAAATCATTCAAACGTTTGATAAAAGTACAAACAATATTATTACAAATTAAAAGTACAAGCTAAATATAAAAGTACATACATGTAGACGAAATACATGTACAAATGTAAAAGAAGACTAGGGTTTACACATTACACACATACACTTTTTGCCATATAATAGCATGAGGCCAAGAGTCCCTTAAAAGTTTTAAAATTCTCAGCATCCCTTATGCATTGTGGGAGTTCATTCCACAATTTGCACCAAACTATTTAAAACTCTTTCTACCGTACTTTTGACTTTTGACTGTTGGAAGATGTTGATTTCTGGTACGGAGGTTATGACCTATTGCAAATACTACTAATGCCTGCAGATCGACCTGCAACCTGCATTTTATATTATTAACCGCCCATAGAACCATGTCCCCTTGCCTTGCATGCTCTGAGGGCAAGTGATTTTTCTTGGCCAGTGCTCCAGTCAACAGACCCTGACGCCCTGAACCGCCTGGTCATCCTTCATCCACCGACTTCCCTGTGTGCAAATGATAATCCTCGAATCCGTTGTTGACATGTCGCGATTGGGGTTCACGCGAGAGGATGATTTGTATCGATCGATAATCGATCAATCAATCGATCGATTGGTGTCTGCATACACCAACGATGTTGGCAAGACATGCGAGTGGACTTCGAATAATCCACAGTTTGATCCAGGGTTTGCCATTGACGGTTTCCCAGTAGATATCTTCTCGGCAGATTCTAGCCTACTCTAATCTGTTCCTGTAACTCTATGAATGGTATTTATGCGGATTTCAGAGTGCGTTGTCTTGTGGGATGAAGGCGGATTAGTTATCGTGTGTAAAAGTTTAACATGAAGTTTTGTTACAAACTGAAAGCTTTGACTATAGCCGTGGTTACACTACATAAAATCCCCAGTTTTTTTGCGGTCACACCTTTGAATTGCAGGGCTTCAAGAAAACCTTGTCTGCAAAACACGGGTTTTTTAATGACGGCAAGCCAGTCGTGCTTTCCGAAATCTCCGTGTTTTCGTTAGTTCTTAGCACGGCTACAGATGGCGCAGCCATTAAGTGACCTCGTTTCGGGCCTCCAACAATGTGTGCCAATACAGAAATGACCGAAGAGTCAGTGCATGCAGCGCACCTGTCGCCGGGCTACTTAACTACAGTGTAGTAGTTCGGCCTCTCGCCGGCTTTTCGTACACACGGGTTCCGCACGGGTCTGGAAAAACACACCGGGTATTTTCAACGGGTGTAACCGTAGCTACTTACTGTATATTTAGCCCTTATCACGGGCGCAAGCTGGGAACGATGGTGCAATGGTGATAAACATTAGTCGTCAGCTGCGTTGATGGCTCCGCTGGGCATTGAATTGGGGTTTAGTGACACCTATTGGTGAACTGACTGACAGCTCCGACACTCTTAAGCGGCCCATATACGATCAGTATTATTGCACAATATGGGGCCCAAAATAGGGGTATGTGCTTCTCGCGTGATGTGCAGAAGAAAAATTGGCAATAAAATTATCATTGATCCACATATTGTGCAATAATATTGCACATGTATGGGCCGCTTTAGTTATTACCAACGATGTTGGCAAGACATGTGAGTGGACTTCGAATAATCCACAGTTTGATCCAGGGTTTGCCATTGGCGGTTTCCCAGTAGATATCTTCTCGGCAGATTCTAGCCTACTCTAATCTGTTCCTGTAACTCTATGAATGGTATTTATGCGGATTTCAGAGTGCGTTGTCTTGTGGGATGAAGGCGGATTAGTTATCTTGTGTAAAAGTTTAACATGAAGTTTTGTTACAAACTGAAAGCTTTGACTATAGCCGTGGTTACACTACATAAAATCCCCGGTTTTTTTGCGGTCACACCTTTGAATTGCAGGGCTTCAAGAAAACCTTGTCTGAAAAACACGGGTTTTTTAATGACGGCAAGCTCGCCGTGCTTTCCGAAATCTCCGTGTTTTCGTTAGTTCTTAGCACGGCTACAGATGGCACAGCCATTAAGTGACCTCGTTTTGGGCCTCGAACAATGTGTGCCAATACAGAAATGACCGAGGATTCAGTGCATGCAGCGCACCTGTCGCCGGGCTACTTAACTACAATGTAGTAGTTCGGCCTCTCGCCGGCTTTTCGTACACACGGGTTCCGCACGGGTCTGGAAAAACAAACCGGGTATTTTCAACGGGTGTAACCGTAGCTACTTACTGTATATTTAGCCCGTATCACGGGCGCAAGCTGGGAACGATGGTGCAATGGTGATAACAGTAGTCGTCAGCTGCGTTGATGGCTCCGCTGGGCATTGAATTGAGCTTTAGTGACACCTATTGGTGAACTGACTGACAGCTCCGACACTCTTAAGCGGCCCATATACGATCAGTATTATTGCACAATATGGGGCCCAAAATAGGGGTATGTGCTTCTGGCGTGATGTGCAGAAGAAAAATTGGCAATAAAATTATCATTGATCCACATATTGTGCAATAATATTGCACATGTATGGGCCGCTTTAGTTATTTAAATGAGATCCTCAATGACGTGGCGATGTGAACGCTACCCTGGCAACTGTACCCCCAGTATGTCACAGCTAACACGCCGGCCAGGGAGGGTTTCCTTTTTTGGCCTAGTGGTGGCGTTCTGAGCTCTTCACGTAAAAAAACGTTGAACGTAGTCGGTCTTTGGATTTGCGAGCGGCGCGAATCTGAATACACATGTGTACGGCCACGTGTTTAAATTTCAACTTCATGATCAGTTGGACGGACGTTCCAGGCATAAAATCACAGGCTGAAACATTAGACGGGCAACCTTTGACATTATAAAAGATGGTATGAACCCGAGACCGTGACAAGAAACTGGTGGATTATATAGCAATATGTCATATGAACGACTAGAGCTGGAAATTACGCGGAAATTGATGTTGGGAATCGTAGAAAAAATCTATTATCTATTCACATGGAGGATGTCATCAGATCTCCCCGGGTGATGGTGTCGTGTTTTGAGAGATTGCCGGATTTACCCCATTCGTTTTACGGTTACAATAAGAAAGAAAAAAACCGGCGCCTGTTAACAATCTCTTTGAAAGATTATGAGAAATGCTCGACATTGCTTGATTTATAAGGTGTGGTACTAGGCCTGTTTCCTGTAGGCGGATATTAAATCTTGCAAATTTGCAAGATTTATACACCCTTACGAAAATGTGACACGTGTAAATGACACTATCACCTGGTAATGGGCGAATTTTCCCCCTTTTTGTCTGTAGTTTTACAATTTTAAAATTCGCCCATTGCGACGTGGTAATGCCATTTACACGTGTCACATTTTCGTAAGGGTAGAGGTTCTTCACGTGACACCACATTTCCATGGCGACACCATGATTTCATTTCGTTTCGTTTCGTTCCGGGTTTTATTACTAACCAAAAATGACCTACGTGTAGGCCTTTCTCATCATAGTCAGAAAATTTGATAACAAACTTAACAGTGTGGAAAAGGTTTAAATAGAAGCCATGCATCTACGTCATAATCCTTGCATAATTAGCTCATTCATGCATAATTAGCCATGGGCCTAGGGGGAAACTTAACATTACAAATGTATTACAAAAGGTGTGAACTGCTAATTTCATGCCTGATAAACAGGTATTAAATGCAAAATGTCGGGAAAAGATGTGGTTTTATTCTACAGTACATACCAGAAAATTGGAATGATTTTAGAAGTAGCTCAACAAAATATTTTGCTTTTGGCCTCATTGACTTCAACCTTCCATCCAATATGGCGGCATAAACTAAACGCTAAACAGGAAGTGACATCACGTGCATACCCTCTACAGTCGCCTGTAATACAGGGTGACTCCCAAAAAAACCACACCCATAAATAAAAATGTTAATTAATCCTACATGCCGAAGACGCCATTTGGAGTACATTTTGGAAAGAACATAAAAATTCTCTGCAAACTGACTCAGATGGCTAAAACTTTGTGATCATACATAGACTGAAGTTTAAGTCTACCAAATTTGAAGAAATTTGATGGACCTATGTAGGATTAATTAACATTTTTATGGGTTCGGATTTTTTGGGGTCACCCTGTACCAACAGAAGAAACTGGTATCGTATACTAGTACGTTACAAAGTCTAACTTCCCTCAATAACCTTTTCAAATACTAAGGTCGACGACCGCGCGGTCGCGTACCAAAGATGGAAACTCTAATAATATATATCATAGATTGGCCATTACTGTAGCTTATCTTCTTGTATTGTGCACTGCTTTGGAAAAGAAAAGTGTCCTCTTTCCATTATATGTGCACCGGCTCCATTTTTCTGTGGCGGTCGAGGCGTCGAGACGACGTTGTTTTGTCAGGCGGGTTATTGATGTGGGAAAGAATAGCCTCGTCTATAAACATGAAAAATAGACTTTTTGATGGCAAAGCCGCAACAGAAGACAACTCTATCGCGATTTTATGATTTGTTCCTTGTTTTTTCCCGACGTTTAACAGTGTTCTCCACAGGATTTCCTAAGATAGGGTGGTACCCTTGAAATTCCAGGATTTCCCATTACTTTGCAAATTAAGATAGGGTGGTCACCAATTTAAGGTAGGGGGTGTAATACAGGGTGGGCCAAAAAACGCGCAACATTCACCTTTTAAATCTCCAAGGGGGACCAGGTTTTACTAGAAAGTGACCATGCCATTATGACCCCAATAATCCCTATTACAGGGTATGGTATTTCATTCAAAAAAGGAATGCGGGCACTGGGCCAGTTCTGGCCTGACACAATGCCTATTTCAAGTTAAAAAACTATCATGAATCAATTAACCTTTTATCTGTGAATGCATCAGTCCCAATCAGTCAATCTTACTTTGCCCACAAGTGACCACAATAAAATAGGGCTACCACAGTATTTACCTAACAGGGCAGTTGTCATTCATTGCATCATCCAAAATAGGCTTGGTAAAAGTTTGAAAAGGACACTCGGTCTCTTGGAAGGCCCAGGCCTATTTATGACTAATCCTACCCTGATCTAGCTGTTATCAGGTTATTACTGGGTTTGAAATGGACATCATACAACCTGGTCCCCAGAACAAAATTGGGCTCCCCATGTTGCGCTTTTTTTGGCCCACCCTGTGTAAAACCATTACAAATTGGGCTGCAAGGTAGGGTGGTAACATGCCAAGATAGGGTGGGCCACCCTAACAAAAAGCCATGCGGAGAACACTGGTCGTACTCTGCAAGTATCAGTCGCTAGATGCAGCATACTGTAATTACGATGCGGCAGCCATGCGAGGATAAGCAGTATGTGTATAGCAGCAAGCCACTTCCTAATGAGCCGCACTGCGCATCAAGTGGCTAACGGCTTCCGGGTAACTATAAAAAACGAACCGAGTAATTAGCAAGGCGGCTTCTCGGCGTCGTAGCGGGAGATGTTCCCACAATATTTGGTAAAAAATGTATTAGAAGACTGATTTTATGTGGTGGAGTACAGTTACTTGCAGTCACTCTGGGACGACCACTCTTTTTCTTATCGGAAAAGGAGTGATTTTTGTGAAAGTTTGCAATAGCAGTATGGGCAGCTGTCTTGCGCCAATGCGTAACATTGCTTACCCGGCATTCCGAGTAGCCCTCTTGATGCAGAACCACTATTTGTGCTCTTTGAGGCTCATCCAGACTAGCTTTTTCCTCATGGTGCACTGACATACAAATGACCATAAACAACTTGCCTGTGTGAATAGACGATATCACTCCAAAAGAGCGCAGCACCTGACGGTAACTACAGCGTCACGACGTCCCGTACTCATTCCATGACATCTTGACTTGAGACGACGTCATGATCGCTGAAACAAGTGGAGGTTTTTCGAGTGACGTCACCGCGTTCAGAATGGGGGACGGGACGTCGTGACGCTGTAGGCCTAGCAAGTTACCGTCAGGTGCTGCGCTCTATTGGAGTGATAGAGTCTATTCCTGCACTAAAATGGGCCCCGGGCAATCCTCTGGGTTTATTTTAATCATTACTCAAAAGAAATGATGTAATCATTCACCTACATGATCTACATGTAACACAGGGTGAAAACAGAAAAACAGCAAAACTGACTAGTGGTCTAAAATTTTTGCAATAACTGTACATGGTACGGGGGTGTATGTCCTTCAAGACTTTAATTTATCGGGTGTTCAAAAAACGTTCCGAGTTTTAAGGGTTAATAAATTTGTTTGCAATTAACGTACGACTTTGCCACTTGACAGGGATCAATAAACACGCAATCTGAGGTAATTTGCCAAATCTCATTTATCTAGCTAGCAAAATTCCTAAATTACGACAAAACCTATCACACTGTCTGAAAAATGCAATATCCAGCACAGTGCAAGTCACATGCAAACATGCCAATCAAATGTCGTCTGGGGCACCCTTCTCTACCTTGTTGATGGTATATAGCGTGTTTTTCTGCTCTTCGTGATGTCTAGACACATCATGCCATGGCAAAACCAAAAATTTTGTTCAGTTGAATTGGGTATCTCGCTGGTTTAACAATAACATTGTTTTAGCGCTGCAGACAAGGTGTTTTTCCACAAAACACGATTTGATAAGTTAATCAAATCGTGTTTTGTAGGGAAAGGGTGGTCAGGGGCGGGTACGTATCGTACGGGAGGGGCACGTATATCATGATATCGTACGGGAATTTAGAAAGGTATAGAATCATAGGAAAAGAGTGCGAGGGCCGTTTTTCAACAAAATGGAGGTCCAATCTATCTACGGTGGCCCAAACATGCCATGTATATACTTTGTCCACATTAAAATATTCTGAACATTATTGTATTTTTTCTCGAATTTCCACCCGGGTGGAAAGTATTCTCACCCGGGTGGAAAGTATTCTCACCCGGGTGGAAAGTATTTCCACCCGGGTGGAAAGTATTTTCACCCGGGTGGAAAGTATTTCCACCCAAATACTTTCCACCCAGGTGGAAATACTTTCCACCCGGGTGAGAATACTTTCCACCCGGGTGGAAATTCGAGAAAAAATGCAATAATGTTCAGAATATTTTAATGTGGACAAAAATATATACATGGCATGTTTGGGCCACCGTA
>NMRB01001116.1:15236-35499 GCA_002633025.1 Notospermus geniculatus | reverse complement strand
AATACTTTCCACCCGGGTGAGAATACTTTCCACCCGGGTGAGAATACTTTCCACCCGGGTGGAAATACTTTCCACCCGGGTGAGAATACTTTCCACCCGGGTGAGAATACTTTCCACCCGGGTGGAAATTCGAGAAAAAATGCAATAATGTTCAGAATATTTTAATGTGGACAAAAATATATACACAGTACATGGCATGCTTGGGCCACCGTATCTATCACCTCTTACGATGACTTTTTTCAATTTACTTTGGATATTGCCTTTTTTGAGACAGTATGATACTTTTTGTCATAATTCAGGAAGTTTTCCAGATAGAAAAAATGAGATTTGGTGAATTACCTCAGATTGTGTTCTTGGTCCCAACTATAAGTGGCAAATTCATACGTTAATTACAGAGAAATTTAATAATTTAACCCTTAAAGTTCGGAACGTTTTTTTTTAATCACCGGTATACTGTATTGTAGTTTCCTAGAGGGCCGAGGCCGAAATATTATTGACCCCTGTAAGTGTGGAGGAGGCCATCATGGCCTAACATGTGTCTGTACTACCTCATACTTCGTAGGTACGCCAAAGCTTCCAGAGTGTTTAAATGTTTTCGCCACACCGCTTGGCGAAATTGTCTTCGCTTCGCTTGGCCATTTCGCTTGCAGTCTGCATGCGGCCTAGTTATATTCAACATTTCCAAAATACAGTATTTTCCCCAGAAATTGACAAAGGTATCATGCAGGTGTCTCTGGAACATTCATTATGCAATATCAGTATGGTTGAAGGTTTCATTAACGAAAGAAACGATGGTTTCATGGCTACATTGGGGTCATTCCATTGAAATAATACTTCGTTTTCCAGTTCATGGCAAGTGTTCTAATATTTTTGCACACCACTGTAAATTGTCCGCGTACAAAATGAATGGACGATGCAATTAGCAGAATCTGCGAAATCCAAATAAGTCATCATTAGGCCTTGCACGCGGAGAAAGTGCCCCTCTTGAAATGTTCCCGACTTAATGTAGCGTCATTAGGTCGTCGTCGATCTCCGCACCACAATATAACTAATGATTCCCAAGCAAACATGGCTAAGAGCGAGCCTGGAAAATTACCCCTTGTTGTGATTTGAAGATATCAACATCCACCTCTTTAACCCGAACGGCTCCAGCTTACACTTTAGGAGATAATGAAGGCACACTCAGGGTAGGGTTGGCTCCTGATAGTCCACGGATCGAGTGAGTTTTGTGGAAGGGATGTAAATTCGGTGCCACGAATAAAGTACAGATCAGTTTCACAGTCAGACGCTGTATTGGATAGTCCAATTTGAAATTCAAGGAATAGGTACGCTTGCTCCATTCTGAAAGGAAAGCTGCATAGAGAATGCATTAACCTTCAATGAAATGGTCCATGGACCATGTGCTCACCAGGGTGAATCTGCCAGAAGAACAAATGACAAAATGTTAAATCGAAATGTTCCAGGGCAGGCCATCCTCCCACAGCAGGGGTTTTTACCTCGCTCCTCTTCATCCGCTCACACAAACCCCTGCTGAAATACAACGGCCAGTGAATCTGATGTGGCTGTTCCATACTCCAGTTGCACTCCCTGTATTTTAAGGATGACTGGAGAAGCACAAATTTCATGGTTTTACCCAGTTTGATTTTAAAGTTTTATCCTTTACAAATCACTTACATCTTTCCAAAATTGACTGAATTTTATCACAGAGGTTCTTCCTGTGTATAGGAAAGATTCTTATTATTTTTGATTGTTATTATGAGTCGTAATTATTTAATACTGACACCCTGAAAATGCTGCATTCTGATTGGGCAATGGTTTTCTGACCGCCTCTGCTTGCCTGGGAGGCCCAATTTCAGCAGGGCTTTGTGTGGAGTGCATGAAGAGGAACGAGACCAAAGCCCTGCTGTGGGAGGATGGGGCAGGCCTTCAGTTCCAGGGTAATATGATCATTGTCAAAATTTCAAGATCAAAACATTCTCACTTGAGTAATTTATGACATTATGTGCCAGTCCATTTTCCAAAATGGCCGCCTGGTAACCTCATATTTTTGGGGTCCAATTCGACGAAAATTTGCTCGTACAGGGTACATAGATACATGATCACACCAAGTTAGAATATGCATGTACTAGATCAAATAGCCACGAAACGTGCCACAAAATGGCACATTTTTGTGGGACTTTGAGCTCTGTGATTTTGAAAAGTAGGTCAAATCAAAAAATCCTTACATACATGTACATGTATGTCATGTAAACCATTAGATGTACGTATGCTGAAAATTTGGAGACGATCCAGTCGTTAGTTTAGGAATCAGACTTTTGAGTTTTCGTTTTGGCCACCTGCTGGTCAAGCGAAGAATCGAATCGGACCGAACTTGGTGTCATATACATGTACATGTATGTCATCTGACATACATTGTAGTAGTAGCCTACACATGTACCACGTTTCAGATCAATAGCCCCAGCGGTTACAAAATGTGCCCTGCTAACGGACAATGGCCGGCGGCCGACGGACGCCGCATCATTGTAAGAGCTTACACTAGGTGAGCAAAAAATAGCTGGTAGCACAACGAACACTCTATCGGAGCATCTCTGCAAGCCATGTCTCTGAGCTAAAACCGATGTGTACTACCTTTCAGTCCCACTGACAGACACGATATTCATTTATTGCAGAGACGTGGATTTGTATGTTTGCTGCATTCTGCAAAATGCGCATCTAACTTGAATTTTTCTTGTCATTTCTGCAGCAACCACGAAGACGGCTGCTCGCCTGGTTTTTTGGCTTGCGCCAATTATCTTCATGGCACATTATTACACAGAGATGAAAGTCATGTTTCATTTTGTCGTCAGACCCCCATGAGCTTTGGATTTCTCTTCATCATCTAGGCAACGTGCCCGCCGATTCTTTGACATTTTCATATATTTTTGCAAACTCTGAGCGGAGTCATGTCTATATCTACATCATAGACACGACTGTGGCTCAAGATAGCATCCCACACCAGTCTGGATGTCTTCTCCATCTAACATGTCCCTCTCATGCCAGTCGATTCCGTGGTTCCGCTTCTAATCTTCAGCAGTGATAAGGGTCTCTCCGGAAACGTGAACAGGTTACAAATTGCCTTTGAACAAGTCCCAACCACGATGAGTGGGTTCATATGTAGGGATGGATTGGAAGATTTATTTCATATGCAGGGCTATTCCTTTGAGCCCACGATGTTTGTCATGGCTAGATTCGACATTCTCGTGATCCTTGACCATATTTATGGACAACCTTTTCAAAGTAATGGATGTCGAACTACTAACTGAAACCTCATCTTCTCAATACTTAAGACAGTCGATCAGAATGCCGATGAGGACATCCTCCCACAGCAGGGGTTTTTATCTCGCTCATCCTCCCACAGCAGGAGATTTTACCTCGCTCCTCTTCATCCGCTCACACAAACCCTTGCTGAAATAGAACATCCACTGAATCTGGTGCGGCTGTTCCATACGCCAGTTGCACTCCCTGTATTGGCAGGATAACTTGGAGAATTACGAATTTCGTGCTTTCACAATTTGACCTTAAGTTTTGTGCTTTACAAATCACTTACATCTTTCCAAAATTGACTGAATTTTATCACAGAGGTTTTTCCTACGTACATGTATAGGAAAGATTCTTATTATTTTTGATTGTTATTATGAGTCATAATTTTTTAGTATTCACACCCTAAAAATGCTGATAATAAGCAAGAAGTCAATCTCCAGAATTCACGAATTTTCGACCCCAACCGGGGTCTTTTTCAAGTGGAACTTTACAATCTGAAACTCTAGAAAAGACTGAGCTGAAACCCAAATGTAGAACTAACACCTGTGTAGACAGGATGAGTGAGCAATTAAGGAAAGAATAGTGTCCAAGCACCACAAATGGTTGCTGGAACTAAATAAGCGAGTGGATGTAATTAAGGAAAGAAAAGTGTCCAGGCCCCACGGATGGTTGCTGGACCTAGTAAAGGGAGTGGATGTAATTAAGGAGAAACTGATTTAGCTGAAAGAAAAGGGTTTAATAAATATGACATGTGTAATACATAACAAGCACAATGCGAAAAGATGCACGAAGGTCAACACAAAGTAAAAGAAAACTAAAAATGCTGCATTCTGATTGGGCAATGGTTTTCTGACTGCCTCCATGCTTGCCTGGGAGGCCCAATTTCAGCAGGGCTTTGTGTGGAGTGTATGAAGAGGAACGAGACCAAAGCCCTGCTGTGGGAGGATGGATGAGGAAGACGGTGCGACAAATATCATATACAGAGTGGCTCAATAAAAATGTTACACTTACAAAATGGTCAATATCTTTTATAATTTTGGTATTTACCCTAAAATACACATATGTAATTGAAGAGCAAGCTCTCTCGATTAATTTGATACCAGCAGATTCAAAATCCTTCCATGGTTGACTGCAGAGGACAGATTTTATTGACTCCTCCTCCAACTATTCATAAAGCCGATGGACTCTTTGAAACTGACATAGATTTTAACCTGGATAGTTTCAAAACTGTTGCAGTGGAAGGTGATGAGAATAGCAACACCCCTCACGGGACATTGACGAGATTTGGGAGGAGCCAAAAGCCGCAAACTTCCACTCAACATGCTCCAAGAGGACAGGCGAAAGCTGGGTATGATTTCGACTTCGAGCCACCTTCAAACAGTATTCCGCCAACGCTCATGACCACGACTGAAACGAAGTACACAGCATGCGCAGTCGAGGCACCACGTCACGTGTTTAGCACCAACCAATCACGACCAAGTAATAACATTCCTATGGATACTGAGGAAGACATTTTGTTTTCTTTCATTGTAAACAAACAGCCGAAAGATAGGGAAGTTTACGATGGACCGACGCCGTCAACAAACATGCAGGCGAAACCGGGAAACGTGGAGTATGGACCAGACAGTTTTCAGGCCTTAGGCAAGAGATCTGATTTGAAGGTGGATACAAATTCGTTTCGTTTTTCGAANAAATACTAACCAGTGCTTTTTAAAATTCTTTTTACAAAAAATCATCAAACCTGGATATAGATAACCTTCTGGTTTGATCCAAAATATTTTGAAAATTTCTTTGGGTATATTCTTGGATATATTTGACGGTTTCCCGTCAACCAATCACGTGCGTTAAATCCAAAGCTGATGCCAGGGGTTAGTGACGCGACCGCCATATTGTCAGAAAGCGAACGACCCCTGGGAACGAGGTTGATTCTACAGTACATACCAGAAAATTGGAATGATTTTAGAAGTAGCTCAACAAAATATTTTGCTTTTGGCCTCATTGACTTCAACCTTCCATCCAATATGGCGGCATAAACTAAACGCTAAACAAGAAGTGACATCACGTGCATACCCTCTACAGTCGCCTGTAATACAGGGTGACTCCCAAAAAAACCAAACCCATAAATAAAAATGTTAATTAATCCTACATGCCGAAGACGCCATTTGGAGTACATTTTGGAAAGAACATAAAAATTCTCTGCAAACTGACTCAGATGGCTAAAACTTTGTGGAATGATCATACATAGACTGAAGTTTAAGTCTACCAAATTTGAAGAAATTTGATGGACCTATGTAGGATTAATTAACATTTTTATGGGTTCGGATTTTTTGGGGTCACCCTGTACCAACAGAAGAAACTGGTATCGTATACGTTACAAAGTCTAACTTCCCTCAATAACCTTTTCAAATACTAAGGTCGACGACCGCGCGGTCGCGTACCAAAGATGGAAACTCTAATAATATATCATAAATTGGCCATTACTGTAGCTTATCTTCTTGTATTGTGCACTGCTTTGGAAAAGAAAAGTGTCCTCTTTCCATTATATGTGCACCGGCTCCATTTCTGTGGCGGTCGAGGCGTCGAGACGACGTTGTTTTGTCAGGCGGGTTATTGATGTGGGAAAGAATAGCCTCGTCTATAAACATGAAAAATAGACTTTTTGATGGCAAAGCCGCAACAGAAGACAACTCTATCGCGATTTTATGATTTGTTCCTTGTTTTTTCCCGACGTTACAGTGTTCTCCACAGGATTTCCTAAAGGGCGCCGCACACTGGCGACTAAAATGGGGGCGACTACCGATGCGACTACTACGTCGCCTGCGATAATTACCTTTGAGGTCGATCAGTGATGTCATCCACGACATCACTGATCTTCCAAGGAAGCATTTGTCGCAAACGTGTCAACAAAAACTAAAAAAAAACGAAAAATATGTTCAGTCGCTGCTGTGGTCGCAAGGCCGGTGTAGCGGTACAGAGTGTCCCCCTGTAAAAGTGTCCACTTCTATTGTTGAATGACGGAATAAGCGGCATGACTGTAAAAAAACCAATCCCCAGAGATTAGAATGTAACAATAGGATCTTTTGTTCCTGGGACAGTTTTTCCTGGGGACATTCTTTCCCTTTACACCTGTCGCCTAGAAAATCGCTCGAAAAATCGCCAGTGTGCGCCGCCCTTTAGATAGGGTGGTACCCTTGAAATTCCAGGATTTTCCATTACTTTGCAAATTAAGATAGGGTGGTCACCAATTAAGGTAGGGGTGTGTAATAGAAAACCATTACAAAATAGGGCTGCAAGGTAGGGTGGTATCATGCCAAGGTAGGGTGGGCCACCCTAACAAAAAGCCATGCGGAGAACACTGGATATCCAAAAAGAGCACAAAAACGACACACAGTATACAATAAATCGGAAAGTCGTCTCCGAATATTTCGCAAATTTTCGACTCCAATCGGGGTCTTCCTCAGGCGCTATAGAAGAGATCCCAGAGGTGAATGACTCTGGGATGTGGCGCTAAGGATTTTGTTCCATGAGTCCATTTTTTCTCAGTGGACTCATCTGCTTGTTTCAAAGCCCAAATCCATGAGTCCAAATACAAATGACATGAGTCCACTTTTCCAGAGGAAAAGGTAAAAGATAAGGCAATTACAATATATGTGTGAAACAACTAGGGTGAAGAGAAAATTTGACAATTTAAGTCCTTTTAGATGCATTTACCTGGCATCAATGGACATTTTTTCTTTACAGAAGCTGAAAACATGCGTTTGTCATACGTCCCCTTCATTTTCTGTGGACGTTTTTTTTTATTTTGACTCTTGTCCTCAAGCGTCCAATTTGAATTTCAATGCGTTCAGGGACGCATCTTAGCGCTACTCCAGATCACTTCTATATAGCGCCTGAGGAAGACCCCGATTGGGGTCGAAAATTTGCGAAGTATTCGGAGGCGACTCGGAGTACACTGAACGTACTCTGCAAGTATCAGTCGCTAGATGCAGCACACTGTAATCACGATGCGGCAGCCATGCGAGGATAAGCAGTATGTGTATAGCAGCAAGCCGCGTCCTAATGAGCCGCACTGCGCATCAAGTGGCTAACGGCTTCCGGGTAACTATAAAAAACGAACCGAGTAATTAGCAAGGCGGCTTCTCGGCGTCGTAGCGGGAGATGTTCCCACAATATTTGGTAAAAAATGTATTAGAAGACTGATTTTATGTGGTGGAGTACAGTTACTTGCAGTCACTCTGGGACGACCACTCTTTTTCTTATCGGAAAAGGAGTGATTTTTGTGAAAGTTTGCAATAGCAGTATGGACAGTGTCACAGATTCGAACGCAGTAAGACAAGGAGACTCGAACGACTCGTATACATGTCGACTATAAAATCTTTGAGCTCAAAACTAAACTTCACTATGTCACCAAAAGAATATACACAAGACACTGTACCTACCCCAAGCCACATGAAACCAAAATAAAAAAGGATGTCGATAGATTTTCAAATGTAAAACACAAAACATGAAAACTGCTGAAACATGGCACCAATCATTCACACAGCAGGAAGTCCTTCCCCCAGCTCCACCACACAGACAAGTCACACACTAACACCACCTCACTCACTCCATCTACACAACCACACAGAACTAACACACAGCCACAACACACACCCTGGCACTATCATGACTATAATGAACTTCGTGACAGACAGCTGTCTTGCTCCAATGCATAACTTTGCTTACCCGGCATTCCGAGTAGCCCTCTTGATGCAGAACCACTATTTGTGCTCTTTGAGTCTCATCCAGACTAGCTTTTTTCCTCATGGTGCACTGACATACAAATGACCATAAACAACTTGCCTGTGTGAATTCCTGACTAAAATGGGCCCCGGGCAACCCTCTGGGGTTATTTTAAAGTCCTACTTGCACCACAAAAAGAAATTCTCGCTCTTTTTGAGCTTTGTACAAGCATCAGACACAACTGCATTTTGCTCTTTGTTTCATGAAATTATGTTAAGTAGTAAGCGAGATATCAAGGATTTTGTCAGTCAAAATCATTGGGCTAAAAACCGTACAGTGAACGACTTCAACAATGTAAATATGCTAATTTATTCGTGACGTATTACTAGGGAAAACTTCATTCGAATTTGAACCACCAGAGCACGTTGGACGCATGGTTTCTGCATGATAATTGCATTTTGTTGAATTTCCCATCACATTCATTGCTTAATTTGTTCACTAGGCCGCTCTAATCAGGGAAATGACATGTTCATTATGCAGATTCCCTAGTGTGACATCACTTAATGAGGCAGTCTCGGACCATTCTGATTTTAGCTAGGTCATTCACAAAATCAATCATAACTTTCTTACCGGATGGTATTTTTTCACGAAATAAAAAACTTTTCACTGTAATTCTGTGCCAAATGATTATACAAGCTGCAAAAAATGGTGCAATAAGGACTTTAATCATTACTCAAAAGAAATGATGTAATCATTCACCTACATGATCTACATGTAACACAGGGTGAAAACAGAAAAACAGCAAAACTGACTAGTGGTCTAAAATTTTTGCAAGTACATGTAACTGTATATGGTACGGAGGTATATGTCCTTCAAGTTTTTAATGTATCGGGGGTTCAAAAAAACGTTCCGAGCTTTAAGGGTTAATAAATTTGTTTGCAATTAACGTACGACTTTGCCACTTGACAGGGATCAATAAACACGCAATCTGAGGTAATTTGCCAAATCTCATTTATCTAGCTAGCAAAATTCCTAAATTACGACAAAACCTATCACACTGTCTGAAAAATGCAATATCCAGCACAGTGCAAGTCACATGCAAACATGTCAATCAAATGTCGTCTGGGGCACCCGTCTCTACCTTGTTGCCGGTATATAGCGTGTTTTTCTGTTCCTCGTGATGTCTAGACACATCATGCCATAGAAAAACCAAAAATTTTGTTCAGTTGAATTGGGTATCTCGCTTGTTTAACAATAACATGGTTTTCAGCGCTGCAGACAAGGAGTTTTTCCACAAAACACGATTTGATAAGTTAATCAAATCGTGTTTTGTAGGAAAAGGGTGGTCAGGGCGGGTACGTATCGTACGACAGGGGCACGTATATCATGATACCACACATAGTTTACAAGGCTTTTCTTACTACATGTATCTTAAAAATTACATATTAAACAACTACAATGAAGCTTGTAATATCCCAAACTGTTACACTTGTTCTTTGTCAGTCTAACAATCATTTGTATTCACTCTTAGTGTCGGACATCGTTGGAGTTGTCTAATTTATTATTAATAGTCGACGTTGTATTTAACTATAATCAATTGTAAATTACTTGTACCCACCTGTTATATTCTTGTAGGAAGGGGCTCAAATGGAAGCGATCCCAAGATCTTTTTTGAGCTCCTGACCACACACCTTTTAAATTTATGTAGAACACAATGTATTTGTAATGTTGGTCAAATAAATATATCATGTCATATCATATCGTACGGGAATTTAGAAAGGTAGAGAATCATGGAAAAGCGTGTGAGGGCCGTTTTTCAACAAAATGGATGGCCAATCGATCACCTGTTACGATGACTTTTTTCAATTTACTTTGGATATTGCCTTTTTTGAGACAGTGTGATACTTTTTGTCATAATTCAGGAAGTTTTCCAGCTAGAAAAAAATGAGATTTGGTGAATTACCTCAGATTGTGTTCTTGGTCCCAACTATAAGTGGCGAATTCCTACGTTAATTACAGAGAAATTTATTAACCCTTAAAGTTCGGAACGTTTTTTTTTGAATCGCCGATATACTTGTAGTTCCCTAGAGGGCCGAGGCCAAAATATTATTGACCCCGGTAAGTGTGGAGGACGCCATCATG
Source organism: Notospermus geniculatus (assembly GCA_002633025.1). Classification (NCBI taxonomy): domain Eukaryota; kingdom Metazoa; phylum Nemertea; class Pilidiophora; order Heteronemertea; family Lineidae; genus Notospermus; species Notospermus geniculatus. The sequence goes on along the minus strand of NMRB01001116.1, from coordinate 25,335 downwards.
GCCTACCATGTGTCTGTACTACCTCATACTTCGTACGCCAAAGCTTCCAGAGTGTTTAAATGTTTTCGCCACATCGCTTGGCGAAATTGTCTTCGCTTCGCTTCGCCATTTCGCTTGCAGTCTGCATGCGGCCTTAGTTATATTCAACATTTCCAAAATACAGTATGTTCCCCAGAAATTGACAAAGGTATCATGCAGGTGTCTCTGGAACATTCATTATGCAATATCAGTATGGTTGAAGGTTCCATTAATGAAAGAAACGATGGTTTTATGGCTACGTTGGGGTCATTTCATTGAAATCATACTTAGTTTTCCAGTTCCTGGCAAGTGTTCTAACATTTTTGCACACCACTGTAAATTGTCCGCGTACAAAATGAATGGACCATGCAATTAGCAGAGTATGCGAAATCCAAATAAGTCATCATTAGGCCTTGCACGCGGAGAAAGTGCCCCTCTTGAAATGTTCCCGACTTAATGTAGCGTCATTAGGTCGTCGTCGATCTCCGCACCACAATATAACTAATGATTCCCAGCAAACATGGCTAAGAGCGAGCCTGGAAAATTACCCCTTGTTGTGATTTGAAGGTATCAACATCCACCTCTTTAACCCGAGCGGCTCCAGCTTACACTTTAGGAGATAATGACGGCACACGCAGGGTAGGGTTGGCTCCCGATAGTCCACGGATCGAGTGAGTTTTGTGGAAGGGATGTAAATTCGATGCCATGAATAAAGTACGGGTCAGTTTCACAGTCAGACGCTGTCTTGGATAGTTCACACTCAGCGTGTTCGATTACTTCCACCGGGCAGGCACTAGCGCTTTCTCACATGCGCATTGGAGGCCAATAAAAGAACGATGTCGAGTTAGACACGAGTAATAGTGTCATGGTGGATGCGCTCTGATTGGCACGACAGCGTTTTATTTCTTTTGCACGCCGATGTATGGATCGATGTATGCGAGGGCTGTGTGTGTGTATCTACATTCGGAAGTGACATCATGCTCTGCATGCTGGGATACTTCCCGAAGTAACCGGCTCAGGGGGAGGGTTAGTAGCGCCTGGCGCGACAAGCCCAATTTGGAGAACTTCCGGCAAATAAAACGCCGTCGTGCCAGGCCGGTGTAGGCGCGAGTAAGTTTTCGAACACGCTATTTGAAATTCAAGGAATAGGCGTGATATACGCTTGCTCCAATCTGAAAAAGAACGTTGCATAGAGAATGCATGAACTTTCAAAAATAGATGGTAGTACAACGGACGTCTCTGTCGGAGCATCTCTGCAAGCCATGTCTCTGAGCTAAAACAAGTGTAATGTGTGTGAATGCCCCCCGGATGACAATGCCCGCTTTATTGTTCGGCGGACACTCAAATACAGAAAGACATGTTGATCAGTGCCTCCCTCATTGTCACGTTGCCGCTTATTCCGTCAATCTTTTGTTTGGGGCCATCGGCAAACGGGGGGCAGTGAAAAACATTACACCGGGTTTGTGCTACCTTTTAGTCCGACTGAGAGACGCGAGATCCAATACATTGCAGAGACGTGGATTTGTATGTTTGCTGCATTCTGCTTAAACACAGACAAAATGCGCATCTAGAACTTGAATTTTTCTTGTCATTTCTGCCGCAACCACGAAGACGGCGGCTGCTCGCCTGGTTTTTTGGCTTGCGCCAATTATCTTCATGGCACATTATTACACAGAGATGAAAGTCATGTTTCGTTTTGTCGTCAGACCCCCATGAGCTTGGGATTTCTCTTCATCATCTAGGCAACGTGCCCGCCGATTCTTTGACATTTTCATATATTTTTGCAAACTCTGAGTGGAGTCATGTCTATATCTACATCGTGGGCACGACTGTGGCTCAAGATAGCATCCCACACCAGTCTGGATGTCTTCTCCATCTAACATGTCCCTCTCATGCCAGTCGATTCCGTGGTTCCGCTTCTAATCTTCAGCAGTGATAAGGGTCTCTCCGGAAACGTGAACAGGTTACAAATTGCCTTTGAACAAGTCCCAACCACGATGAGTGGGTTCATATGTAGGGATGGATTGGAAGATTTATTTCATATGCAGGGCTATTCCTTTGAGCCCACGATGTTTGTCATGGCTAGATTCGACGTTTCCGTGATCCTTGACCATATTTATGGACAACCTTTTCAAAGTAATGGATGTCGAACTACTAACTGAAACCTCATCTTCTCAATACTTAAGACAGTCGATCAGAATGCCGATGAGGACATCCTCCAAGAGCAGGGGTTTTTATCTCGCTCATCCTCCCACAGCAGGGGGTTTTACCCTTGTCCCTTAATCCGCTCACACAAACCCCTGCTGAAATAGAACATCCAGTGAATCTGGTGTGGCTGTTCCATACTCCAGTTGCACTCCCTGTATTGGCAGGATAACTTGGAGAATTACGAATTTCGTGGTTTCACCCCGTATGACCTTACAGTTTGTGCTTTACAACTCACTTACATCTTCCAAAATTGACTGAATTTTATCACAGAGGTTCTTCCTATGTATAGGAAAGATTCTTATTATTTTTGATTGTTATTATGAGTCATATTTGTTAAGTATTCACACCCTAAAAATGCTGCATTCTGATTGGGCAATGGTTTTCTGACTGCCTCATGCTTGCCTGGACGGCCCAATTTCAGCAGGGCTTTGTGTGGAGTGTATGAAGAGGAACGAGACAAAAGCCCTGCTGTGGGAGGATGGATGAGGAAGACGGTGCGACAAATATCATATACAGAGTGGCTCAATAAAAATGTTACACTTACAAAATGGTCAATATCTTTTATAATTTTGGTATTTACCCTAAAATACACACATGTAATTGAAGAGCAAGCTCTCTCGATTAATTTGATACCAGCAGATTCAAAATCCTTCCATGGTTGACTGCAGAGGACAGATTTTATTGACTCATGTGAAATCTGACTTGCGCCAACTTCTCAGTGGTTGAACAGGACAAAGGACAAAGAGGAAGTCCATGCGTTTCTGATTGACCTCACACCCAGTCCATGTGCGATGTCCAGCTTCTCCTGTTGGTGATGGTTGGCATTGCTGACAATGCACATGCACAGCAGGCTGTTGATACCTTTGATTCGATGCTTTAGATATGATGTTAGAGGAGCTAGATCCCAGTGGCAAAGCCAAGTCTCTGTGACCTTACAACTGCGATTTTGGTGTATACGGTACACTTTTATCCACTCTCTCGAGATTTTGATGTCTCTCTGCACTCCCTCTTTCTACATTCGTAAGATCGCCGACACAAACTTAGAACTTCAACCAAAGGTATTCAACTTCGTTTCGCCAAGTTCAAATCGATATCCACTCAAAGATGCGATCAATATTTCGAGAGCCGCCATCAATCACACAGCAATTTCAATACGTTAGGGCTAACAGTCCGAACACTCATATATTTCAGAGATATTAGTAGCCCTCGGCCGGGGTTGTGGCATGTCGGCAGTCGTGGTGACCGGACCGGCAAAACGCCTCAGGGTTAGCAGAGCGTCTAGAATGGTTGAGATTGATGGAATTCTAGTCAGGGAAGTTTCCAAAAGGTTAGGCAGGTTATGAGAAACAATTGCTGGCAGCGGTATTGGTGTACGCTGTTCTAGATCGATTCATTCCGAGAAAAGTCTTGCATGGAGAGAGGGGTCAGTCACCGCAACTGTGCCGGCGACCCTGGTAGTCGGGGCTCGCAGTACCTGCCACAAAAAATGTGGTCGCGGCTTAGATCACCGGCGTTGTCTTTTTGTGTGTTCCTTTGCTCTTCTCTTGCAAATAAGCTGCGACTCTACAGTTGGGGACACACAGAGAATAGTGAGGTTTCGCAAATCTGACGAAACACGAAGTACGAAGTACAAAATACGAAATTGGTAGACTTCATTTTCGTGATGGATGGTACCACAAATCTGCTGCAAGAGCGTCTTTTAGCGTATGACGTTNATAATAAGTTAGTTATTGCACTTTTTGTCCATTTCAATTCAAATGGAGCCATCTATTGACTACTCAATGAACCACGACACACAGAGTACCAAGGTGGGGTCAGTCAGTACAGTGACCATGGTAACAGGTAGGCCTCAGCAATGACATTCAGTTCTAGCAGTATTCACCATGTTCACTGGTTGTGTGACTGTTATTAGGCCTCTGAGGCCTGTGCTGATTGCTGTGTCAGGGGGATCTGATGATGTTGCCTTTGTTTGGACAGGTAGGACTAGCCCTAGGCTTTGGGTTTTTGACACCTTCTTGGCCATGTTGGCCTAGGCCCTAGGCTTAGGTCATCAACTCATAGGCCTAGGCCTAATGTTACAATCATGATCAGTCAAAGACTTTGATGGGCCCAATCCAGGCATAAGGCCTACGCCCCCCCCCCCCCAATACTAGTGGTACCGGTACCGGTATTTTGATGGCAATGCAGTTCAAATGCCTAGGCCTACACTTGAACATGCAGGTCATCTGTTTTTCTGGGACATTAACCCTAACCAAGTTTCGGTCCGATTCGATTCTTAGCTTGGCTCCAGGTGGCCAAAAACAAGTCCTGCAACTTGGGAATGACTTGCCCCAGATGTTCGCTTATCCTCTCTCTGTCATTACACTACGGTATGTCAAAGAGTGAGCACATGGTCCATGGACCATTTCATTGTTCTTCATATTGTGCAATCAGATCATGTATGGACCGCTTGTTCCTCTCATATTGTGCAATCAGATCATGTATGGGCCGCTTAAACAATAATAGGCCTAGCTATTAAGATGTTTTTTCTCGAAAAAAAAAACACATTTTCTTATCTTGCTCTCATGGCGTTTGATCTTTATATACATGTAGTACCGGGACTCGAACCCACTCCTCCACATAAGGCACATGTGCCACCGCCAGCATTGTCGGTAGGCTACTGACCAGCGTAGCAAATCTACGGTCTTTATATAAAGTTCCTGAATCCGTTGAATTGTACACATTATCACTCTTCCAAACCGCTTAGTTTTCCCATCCCCAGACCATCTCATGCCTAGTGAGATAATTAATGAATTGAAACGGCGGACCCAAGACAAACACAAACCCAAAATCCATAAGAACGGGTTTTAGTCGTCGAATCTCCTTTCTCAAATGACTTCCAATCCGACATAATGGAACAAGCTGTAGTCGTGTTCCAACTCCGTTGATTAAATCGTCAAGAGTTGATTCAATCGAGACCCGAGTTTGTTATCTCAACTTTCTAATTCATCGGACGCGATTTCTACATTTGTTTTGACAAAGACGGATCGTAATCTAAGTGGTGTTTGTTGTAATTAACTTTTGGAATAAGAGTCCTTCGTTATGTTGAAACTAATGCGTTTCGAACGCTGGGTTTTTATGTAATGCTATTAAAGTCTTCATGAAGACAAGGCTTTCAAGCCAGTCTAGAGATGCATCATTTTTGGCAAAAAAATCATTTGCAGTCGGCAATTAAAGTCGCGATGGCTCTAGGAGGAGTGATGAATCACGGCCACTTTTATTTAGTACGCGGCGCGTCGCCAGCCGAGCCCTCCCTACCGCTGCGATTATTATACGGACATTAAGGGCGAGCCAACGTTTTGAATTTTTGAAACGTGGCCAGGCGTTGTAAATAAAAGATGTCAAAATACCTTAAAAGTACAAGATATATGACGGAAATGAAGGCACCTGCGGGGTCTATAAGTCAAAAGGAATTGAATGAGATGTATCTTGGAACGCACTAATTAGCTAATAAGTTGAAACAAAAGACTAGTAATCGGTACACTTTACCACGAAATGGTACATTTTGAGGATCAAACGACATGTGGATCATAAAGTTCGAGGTTTTTTCTATTTAGTCCACCCATTTTGACAGCAATATTTTCAACAGGTATAGAGTACTCGGCATGTGAATATAATGAATGCTGCCAGATTTTCCAAAACAGGGCGGCCATATTGGATTTGGATTTTACTTCCTGGTTGTCCTTTTTGTACTGAGCGTGTATGGTGTACATGAAGAGCATGTCAGGACACCCTCGCCACCCCAGGTTCTATGGGTTTGTGACATTGTTGCCACACCTTCAATGTGTCATTTACATGCTTCCTCTCCAAGAAAATTGTACCTGTTTTTCGTGTTTGGTGAATTTCTTTGTTTACGATTATGTAATGTAATTAAGCTGTAATCCTTGGGACTTTCCTCATTTTCTGTGTCTATAAAGCACAGTGATCACATTGGACTATAAAAACAGTCAACTGGGGGTGTCTTTATTGCTTTTCTCAGAGGGGCCTGGATTGAAGCACTATGAAAATTCACAATGATGGCTCGCCCTTAACAATGGCTTTACAAACTGTTCACGACCGAGTCGGCATTATACAATGTAGGTATAGGGCAAGGTGTACACCCACTAAACACTGGCGTGATTAGCGCCGAAAGTGAAGGATCGTCAATAGATGGCGCTGTTTGACGAGGGATCCAATGGTAACCCATCATTACAGGTTTAACCGCCACCGCCGTAATACAGTTTCTGACTGGCTAAGTGTTCAAAATATGCACGCCGTCTTTTAGTCCTTGTTTGAGGATGCCATCAACAGTTTCAGAGCGCGGGTACGTAGTGGGTAGGGTTTGAAATTGCCAGGGTTTCTGCCAGAGGGGAGAACGGGGAGTCGAATTCCATCCCCAAGAAAATTATTTGGGGATAAATCCATCCCCCGAATTTTCAGAAAGAATGATGTTTTTTTATTTAAAAATTTGTCTTTTTTCTTTTCAAAACATCATATTATAACATCATGTTATCTTGCAGTCTATTTTCATTAGTTTTTTTTTCTTTTTTTAAATGATTTAAGTTCTATTTCGTCAGGCAAATGCATTTTCATAACAACCGACACGAGGGACAGCGAACTGCCAGCAAATCACGGGAGAAAACAACGCCGTCAGATGCCTGGGAATCGCGTCTCAGGGACCTAAAAATCCAAATTTTTCTGGCCAAGGGCCCCCAGCCGGAACGAGTGCCCAGGGTATCCACCGTGGTCCATCCCCAAAATATTTTTTCTGGCAGAAACCCTGATCTGCGGGAGGCCGAGCGAGTTAAGCGTATCCATTGGAATTGTTAGTCACTGAGAGCTTTCCAACAAGTACCAACGTGACGGGTTTCAAGTGGCCTTCAAAAATTTTTAATTTCATTTTTGATAAAAAAATGCCTTGGCGGCGAAAGAGTACTGCTGGTGCTCCACACTGCGATAGATGGTATGGCACAGGGCCCTACTGGATACAAATCCACTTTCCTCAACCGTCTCGCCACCTGACAACCCTGTACATCCATTCCCACAGGTGCAGATTTTCGATTGTTTGCTATCAACAGGATTATTGCTGTATATGTCCACCTCTGTCTTGGCAAACAGGCCGCATCCAATAATATTAATATATATGGTGCTATCATATTACGATATTGGCCAGGCAGATCCCTCAGGCGAAATTCCGGCTAATAACTTGATACGGGCAGTATGGCCATTTATACGCCATGAAGGAATATGCGTATAGCAACCGGAAAGGAATTGCTGCTTGATATAATAGCAAGGGAGGTTTCGCAGATCTGACGAAAAACTAAGTAAGAAATACGAAATTCAACTTCATCTCCAGGACGTAAGGTATTTCTGGAGATGGTTGGTACCACACATATCCCTGCTGCCAGTGCGTCTTTTAGCATGTCGTGGTAAGACCGAAAGTGTTATGGTGCATCTTGAATTTTCAAATTTCCACTTCGTATTTACGAAGTGGAAACGAAAGATAAATTTCAAAGTTTAACCCTTTCGGGCCTGGACGATGTTGAAAAGTGTACATTTCGTAACATGAATCCCTGATGTCTCTACAAAAACGCGCCTAGCTCCCTAAAATTGCTTATAACTAATCTAAGTTTAAGCTTATTCCACAGTGTAGTGTTATTCCACGGTATTTGTGGGCAAAGCCTGCAGGAAATCTATTATTAGATGACTTGGACCCTTTATGCAAATTAAGTCACAATAGAGTTATACCTCCCAAACAGTCAACACGTGCTCCCAAAGAGGCTGACAGAGAAAACAGCTTATTCCACTGTTTAATATTATTCCATGGTATTGGAGTCTTTTCTCGCAATCAGACTGGTTTCATAAAATACAATGAATGTCATGTTGGTGATCCTTATCAGGGTTCGGTTTTTCGAAAGTCCCACTATCTCTATCATGGCGTTAGGTCATCTTGTCGTTATCTCCTTCAAGCACTAATCCAAAATCATCGCCACGTTAGGGTTATAGTTGTTTTGAACAACCACGCCAATGGTTGCAATTATTTCAGTCATTTGGAGTCAGCAGCCCTTCAACAGAATACAATTTGATGATGCACAGTGCTTCATTTTGCCTTACTCTACTCCTTAAACATACCCCTTGGTAAGTTTAGGTTACACCAGCAAATCCGGCATATTAACACCACAGAATAAGCTATTCCATCTTTATGCATTCGGCCGCCTATTCCATGAATAGCGTTACACCACAGTTTTGCTTAAACCACCGTTATGCATACCGACGGTGGTACAACCGTGAAGTTACACCAGGAATAAGCTATACCTCCCCTAATCCACCTTTATGCATACGGGCCCTGATGTTCCCAAGATGGGCGGCTACGGGGAACTACGAGAGTTTAGGCAAGAGTAACGGAGAACCACTCCACATTTTTTTCACCTTCGACCATGAGTGGAGCAGTGTCGATTATGAATGGCAAACTACCAAATTTCACGCTGCACGGATTTGCAGCAGTGTTATAGACAATTTGGACACAAATCTCAGACACGCCATTTTAATTGTCATTAACTTACAATGTACGTGAAGGACAAACGTGCTAAAGACAGATATCATCTGTCCAAACGCCGATACCATCTGTCTCAAAAATCCAATACCAGTCGTGTGCGGTGACGAAGGGAGCGAGCGCTAAGAATCCCTGATGTTCCCAAGATTGGCGGCTTTGATACTTCAAGATTCCGTACGGGGAACTACATGTACGGAGGTTTAGGCAAGAGTAACGGAGAACAACTCCACATTTTTTTCACCTTCAACCATGAGTGGAGCAGTGTCGATTATGAATGGCAAACCTACCAAGTTTTACGCTACACGGATTTGCAGCAGTGTTATAGACAATTTTGACACAAATCTCAGACACGCCATTCTAATTGTCACTAAGTTACAACGTACGCGAAGGACAAATACGCTAAAGACAGATATCATCTGTCCAAACGCCGATACCATCTGTCTCAAAATCCAATACCAGTCGTTTCAACATGAATGCACCAAAGGGCGTTTACACCAGAACGTACCGCGGACATGTATCACTCGTCGACTGGGAATCAAAAAGCAATGTGCAGCAGACACGAATGGCGGTATTCTTTTCTCGATTTCCATTACCGTTCATATATACGCGATCGATAGTCTGCTAATGTGGCTTATTTGCAAGTGGTCTCGAATGGAGATTTTCTGTCCGGAAATAAATATGTGTAAACGGTGATTGATTCTTTCCACGTTGTGTTGTGAGATGAATCCTAAAACAGAGTAGGACTCGGAAGATAATCGAGAGGTTAAGAAACCACTCCGTTAACGATATTACGATATTAGGGAGTTTAAGAAGTCAAACGATAAACGTTAACTTTACGACAACATTATTTTTTGTACCGGAAATGCAATATATAATCTGGTAAATTCGTGGTGTGAAAAATAACGTTGTCGTAAAGTTAACGTTTATCGTTTGATTTCTTAAACTCCCTATTCGAGAGGTTAAGAAATCGCTCCGTTAACGATAACATTAACGCTAACGCTATTTCTGACGTACATGTACATTTGCCATGGAAAAAATAACGTTAGCGTTAGCGTTACCGTTAATGGAGCGATTTCTTAACCACTTCAATGTGTCAGTTCAATGTGTCCGTGTAAATATGTATCTTTTATTCTCCAGTATTGGAGGGAAATTAATAAATAATAATAATAATAACCACTCGATTCTCTAGAATTGAGTACCGTATGCTTTGCGCAGGGCACTGTCCATTCGTGGCTGATTGGCTGCTTTTTGATGGCGGGAATTTTATCAGTGGCATACCTAGCTTTTATGGCGGGGGGGGGG
>NMRB01001116.1:0-14977 GCA_002633025.1 Notospermus geniculatus | reverse complement strand
CCCCCCAAGAAGAAAATCCTAAAAGTGTTTACCTCATGAAGGATACTGATCAATTAATTGGAACCAGGTAGTCATCTGATATTGGTCCCCAACAATTCCCATCTGACTTGTCAACGTTTCTTCCACCAGCTCCATCTGTTTGCTCACCTATTGTCTGATATCGTTATCAAATACTACGGGAAGCCGGCAACAAGTCTTCGAGTACCGACACTTCGGCAAACAAAACGTAAACTAAGCCTCGCCATTGTATTGTCAGCTTTCAACCCAGGGGCACTCTGATACTTCACATCAAAGTAATATTGTAGGCGAGATAGTATATTGGTTTCGCGGTCAATAAGGCGAGTTTGTATCCGTTCTCGTCTAATATTCTGTCCAACACCGACGAAGAGTGGGAGCACAAAGGATGTCCATATGATATACTCCCAGGCTCCCGGGACTATACTTTACGTTCAGAGATTCAGCATTGATGACGTCCGGGCATTCCGCAAGTTGGATTTCGTGACACTTGGACCATAAAACTGCCCACATCTTCCTTGAAGACAAACACAATAAGAGAGAAATGGTTATCTGAATTTTCGCAGACGTAAGAAAAAATGTCTCTAGGGAGGGACATCGTTAGCTCCGGACATAAATCTATCCCACAAAAGCTACTTTGAGAAACAAAAGCCGTACATTTCAGTCTGTGCACTGGCGCGTTTGTACCGAGACAACGACAAAACACTATGGGCCGTATTCATAATGGCTGTTTAGCCTAATCAGCGTAAAAATTCTGCATTACACAGGTTAAAGACCTAGAAAACTATTGTCTGATGTCTGTATGGTGCTTCACCAGAGGCGTTTACCCGCAGGATAATCACACGCGTCTAACTGTCCTGCGTCTAAGTCCAAGAGTACAATGGAAATGCTGAACGATCAGGCAGGCTTGTCTAGAATTTGTACACCACTTTCTTTTGTCCTCCCACACTGAGACGCAGGAAAGATAGGCGCGTGTGATCATCTTGTGGGCAAATGCCAGAGATCAGGCAGCATACAGAAGGCCTTTAACATGTGTAATGCAGAATTTGTACGCTGATTAGGCTAAACACCCTCTATGAATATGGCCCATCATGTACATCATGTACATGTACACAGGAAAAGAGTTACAATTTCGAAAAGTCCTACTACCTTCAAAAAAATCTGACTTCAAAGAATTATGTTGTCACATTCTTGGATATTTATTTACCTCTCTGAATGGTTTTGTACAAAATTTACCGAATGTTTACATGTAGTTTGTACGCAACAACTGAATCAATAAATAAGTTAAATGACGCCAACGATCGCGCTAGATGACAAAGTGATTGGGGAGGATGTTGCACTCTAGCCAACTTCAAAGACATCTTTTGAGACTTTTCCTGGTAGGTGCACTGTGACTTCGAGGTCCAACGAGGTCTCACCGCGAAACAAAGTCTTGTCATGAGTCCAAAAATGTACAATCAAAAACTTGCCTCTGTTCTCAGGCGTTGATTTGAAGCAGTGAAAATTAAAGAAATTGCCCAAAATCTACATGACTGTCACTTTTCGATGACGTCGGAGGGGGCATTTGCCTCACACCCTCTCCCTGTGCTAGCTCCGGCCCTGGATGAGGTATTCTGACGGCCAGACTTTGATTTGAAGAGGTTGTTCCACTCAGTCGATTTCAAAGATACCACTTGAGGCATTTCCTGGTGGGTGCACTGTGACTTTGACGTCTAATCAGGTTGACTTCGCCAAAAAAGTCTTGTAAGAGTTCAAAAGTACATCATCAAAGCCTTGCCTCTGGCGTCGGTCTAGACTCAACGCAGTCGTCTTTTTTTGTAATGATCTCCTTGGAGTGTTCCCTCAGCAAGGCCTCGGCAATTACAACGTAAACCATTTGCCGGGCTGCCCCGAGAGCATCATGCCCGTGACACGACAGCCAGACACCAATTAACCTAACATCACGATGACGCGACTCTGACGTGTCCTTGCATCCCAATTGGCCTTCTCTTGCTGTGATTATGCTCAGTACTTGTAAAACGAGATAGACTACGTGCCTGTCATACTAATAGTGTTGTAATGAATCAGTACCGTCCTGTCGTTGTGACAGTTATAACCATGCTGAAAGTTTTATTTCACTTACTGATATTTTTTCCATTTATTGATATTGGGTGACTCGTGTTTGAATGCGATGTCCAATTCTTATTTATTTCAAATTAGCCACTACATGTACATGAAGACGAATTATTATTATTTCCTTTTATTCGTTTGGCGACAACACAAATGACAGGCCAGTGTAAGCAAGCACGATCTAAATAGAAACGCCTAATATAGCCAAGAAAGGAGGCTGTTCAATCATTGATGCTGTTGAACATGAAATAGAAACGGGTTTCTAAGGTGAAACACATCGCTTCCTACCAGATTCGAACCTACAGTCGCCAGCACTAAGGGACAGTACGCCTAACCACTAGGCCAAATCCCCATTCAAAAAAGATGGTTCAATGACCTATGTTAAACGAGTCGTCCACACAATCTCCGAACCCGAACAATTTTATGTTATGCAAGGGTCACAAATAAAGGAGATACAATTAAAGAACTGTTGATCAGTGTTTGTTCGAGTGATTTTTGGAGAGGGAAGCTAAAATAACTAAATTTGGACCTGAAAAATTTATGAGCCATTTTTTTGAAATGGTACATTTCAGCTATTAAAATGAGCCATTTACACTTTTCTCAAATGCGAGATGTCGCATTTGAGAAAAGTGTCAGGTAGGCTATTTCAAAATAGCCAACAGAGCCCATGGACTTGGTTGGACCTTCTTCGTTGAGTACGATCTTAGAGTCTTTTTTAGTCCTTGAAAAGCTTGGGGGGGGGGCGAACAACAGCAATGCTATTGTTCACCATTCAGGCTTATTCGGATGCACCCTGCAGTGTTCTAGCCAGGAAGTTTTCCAAACAGGGCGGGATGTCTGCATTTTCCGATGATTTTAAGGCCCTGGATTTTCCAACAGAGCGGGATGGAAATTCAAATAGGGTGGTGTAATAGCAAACGCATTGCAAGTTACATTTTTAAACAGGGCGGTAAATGACCTCTGAATTTTGAACAGGGTGGTACCGCCCTGTAAAACTGACCTGGCTAGAACACTGCCCTGTAGCCAACGTAATGACAGATGACCCCAGGCAACATTCGGGCACGACATGGAATCCTGCCTGCAATCGCCCTCCTCTAATACGGAATTTCGATTAACTCTGCCCAGAAATCAATGTCGATGACCAGTAGTAAATTTCATTACTGCGGGGTGTGAATTGGTCATTGCCTGCCTTAGAGGAATAATTGAAATGAGATTGACTCGCTTAGAAACATGCAGGGGTCTGATTTGGGCCAATTCGATCTTGATTGTCCCGGTAAATTAACGACCACTTCATGTTAGCTCGTGTTCGCAGCGAACGTTGTAGCCAAGGCTGTGGTACATGAAGGGACGAATTCTATATACGGCAGTTATAGAATCACATAGGGCCGATTTAACAGACGTTTGCTAAGCTAACCATTGGTTCCACCAAAAATAGATAGGCGTGCGAAAAATGTACAACTAAATTTTTCACCAAAAAGCCCCGTTTTCTAAGCTCTGTATACCGCTTACTATCCATTCAAAAAGGACTTTTTGGTGAAAATTTAGTTGTACATTTTTCGAGCGATTTTCTAGGCGACCGGCCTTGCGACCACAGCGGCGACTGAACATATTTTTAGTTTTTTTAGTTTTTGTTGACTCGTTTGCGACAAATGCTTCCTTGGAAGATCAGTGATGTCGCGGATGACATCACTGATCGACCTCAAAGGTAATTATAAGCAACGTAGGCCTATTGGCAGTTGATGGTTTCCTGACGATCTGACCAGTGACACACCAAATGCCGTTCGTATTCTGCGGCTGAGTTCCCCAAAGCCAGCCAACTTCCCGAGGAAACCTCCAACGCAAGCCTGAAGCGTTGACCTCGACTCTCCCTTGTTCAGCGCATGGATGTAGTCAACTTCGATATTTCTCCCGAGCGTTCACCTCCGAGGCATCAACAAACGCATCCAAGCGATGCGATGGGCGAATAATCGTTAACAGATTTCATGGCGCCGTGCTGATTAAATTCACCATCCACTGGAGACAGGGATGTGCAACTAGGCTTGCCTAAATGTTACTGGCATCAAAATCTGTCGCTCCCGCTTGACCATGGTGGCTGGTCAGTGACGTCATCTCGTCCGATACGACCTTGTTGTGTCGTATCTATATAATAATGCCGGAAATAGGCTCAATAAAGTCACACTTAGGAGCTTTGTTTTGCCTCGAAATTCGGCATGGTAATGGAGGATACCATATCCTGATGCAACGGGTGGCTTAATTTGCAAAGAGTACTTTGTTCTGATAGTAAATTTACTTTTTAACAGTGTTTTTCGATTGATTTCCAACTTCTCCCTACCGCACACCGTGTTGCACCAATTCCAGCCGTGCCGTGCATTCCAACCTCGGCAAAATTCAGGGCCGCCGATTGTCACGGGTTGTTGCTATTGACTTCATATTGACGGTTCTTCGCTTGTGGTTGGTTTCTTTGGAGATACATGTACATGTACGTACCATCTTGGTCACCGCAGGGCCTGTCGTACTCCGATTTAGGCTGAAACGGTAAATGTCGTCCTGGGTATATACATGTACAAAGATTACCCAGGATATCAATCTTTACTAAAACAATGCTCTGGGTGTAGTTTCGGTAGCCGAACATCACCCAGCATCGCAGTACGACACCTGGATTCGAGGTTGTCTCGCCCGTGGTCAAGTGACTCTGAAGAATATCATGAACAGCTAAACTCAATAAATACCCCGGCGCGAGACCGTGAGATTCCACGGGATTTCTAAATAGGACTCGTTCCTAGGCACTGATTGCGGATGCTGGGTGATGGTCGGCTACCGAAACTACACCCAGGGTATTGTTTTGCTGAAGATTGAGATCCTGAGTAATCTTTGTATATACCCAGGACGACATTTACCCTTTCAGCACGATTTAGCTGAGAGTACAGAAAATGGTGTTGTCTGATTTATTATTTTTATTTTGAATGGAAAATGATGAGGAGCATATGCGCGTCTTTGGTTGGACACTTTTATCCGCCAACATACAGGGTCACACCTCCCGCGTGAAACGCTGCGGGAGGCGTGCATTTTTCGTGGCAAGCACACAATAGTTATTTCGGGCTGCAACGCGGCGTCGAGCGCGTCTTTGGTGTGACCCATTTATTGAAAATTCATTGAACTTATTTTCCCGACGGTGAACGCGCGTCGTTTTTCGCCGTCGCGGCCCGCGGCGCGGTTTTGGTGTGAAGTGGCCTTAATGGTTAACGTGACTCGAATCCCGAGTCGCATCACCAGCTATGAGGCATCTCTCCAGCGACACGCTACTTCTGAAAACTGTTCTCCTTGAGTTACAAGATAATTATCATTCCATTTTTACTATTGGATCTTCAAGTGTCAAGAACACGCGAACTTCAAATCGAACTTTTTCGGCAATGCAGCATGGAAGAAACATCTGATAGCGTGTGTTAATGGTTTGTTGGTTTTTGAACCAGGTTACAAAGCGAAAGTTGCTAATATTCTATCACGAAGGTTCTTTGAACTACGGAATAATGTGTTATTTAGTTTTCGAACAGAGGAAAAATTTGACGATATTAATCTTTCGACATTAGTTAAGTTAGCGGGGGATTTGAGGTGCGCTAGTTCAGAAGCGCTATCTGTGAGCAAAACTAACTGATTCTATTACCAGAGTTACGTGTTGAACCCCAATCCTTAAATTGCATTGTGTCCCAAAAAGAAGTGAGAAAAAATGAAATAAAAGAGCCGGAAATTGGCTTTACGATGGTTAATACGAATTACTTGGTGAAGTACCGCGCTCTTTGTACAGCTGGACAATACGACCAGTCAACTCGATAACGCAGGGTCCATATTCATATACATACTTAAGTCTAAGTGAGATACTTATCTTTTGTGTTGAACAAAGGATAAGTGTCAGACTTAGACTTAAGTAGTTTTATGAATATGGACCCAGATGGACCCAGAACTTTTTGCCTTAATTTTGCATGACATAAGTCAAATGCCTGTCCAACGACAAGGGGCTGTGAAATACAACTGCAAAATAAGGGAGGCCGAGTTTGCCGGACTTTCTGTAAAGGCGATGACAGACTGGCGCGTAAGCAACGCGTCGGGAAAGCGTTTAACCAATCAGGGAAAGCGGTAACTTGGACCGAAACACCTACATGTACCAAAGAATCTGATTGGTGGAACGCCTGCAGGACGCGCCGCGTACGCGCCAGTCTGTCACCGGCTTCTCGTAATATTACCTTCTTTAGGCTGGGTTTACATCGAGGCACACGCGATACGAACACGCAGGCGAACAATGGCTTCACAAAGGATTCATCCCCATGAAACCTTTGTTCGCCTGCGTGTTCGTGTCGCGTGTGCCTCGATAAAAACTCCGCCTACAGAAGGTAATATTACGAGAAGAGTGGTCATGATTCGCGTTAACCCTCCGAAGGCCAGACTGATCATTTTATTCCGTTTTAATTCTCAGGGCCGTATTTTAGAACGTTCCTTAACATTAAGGTCCACCTTATTGTTCTCGATGGTTTTACAATAGACTTAAGGTCGACCTTAACGTTAAGGAACGTTCTAAAATACGACCCTCAGTTTTTTTTCTGGGACTCGCTGTAAAGCAATGTTCATCATAGACGCGGCGCACATACGTCGTCTTTCCCTCATCAACAACGACCTTACATTATGACGAGTTAATCTAACCTGACATCTGCGCTGATTACGAACATACAAATCAAGTACAAAAAGATAGCAATTTACGTAATAGACGGACATATTCAAACTTAAACTCGTTAACTAACGGTTAAGACCTTTTCGACAGTCACCAAATCATTAGAGTTGATCAGTGAAGAAAGGTCGAATAGGGGTGATTTGAGACGAGGGATTAGGGTATCCGTCAAAACGACGGGTAATTCTAGGAGAAAAATAAATTGATTATGGTTATCATTAGGGTGATTATGGTATATGAGGTGAACGCCCGCTTGGTTAATCACCTTCGTCAGTTCCTTGTACTTCTTTTTTTTATTATGTTCTCCTCAAGAAATGTACATCGTTGACCAGGAAATTGGCTTATGTCATGCCGAATGAGGCAAACAGTTGTGGGCCCATATTCATAAAACTACTTAAGTCTAAGTGGGCACTTATTCTTTGTTCAACAAAACACTTATCCTTTGTTCAACACTTCAACACTTCGACTTAAGAACGTTTATGAATATGGACCCTGACTTGTGGGAATTGACTGGTCGTGCTATGCAATAGTCCACGGAGTTTGAACAAGGTGCTTTTTACCGATGAAATATCCCGTATGAACCATAAAGGAGCCAACTGCTGGCCATTTTGTTCCATTTTAATTCTCAGTGCTTTCTGGGACTTGCTGTATATGCTTATTATTATATCCTTGATCTTAAGTACAGTCAGTGGCAAGGTTTCATCCCGTTATTGAACCTAAACCATGCAACATTCCCATAGGACATCACTCCTTCAGTAAGGTCTCTCAAACTCAGTAATGAAATGGTCCATGGACCATGTGCTCACCTGTGTGGATGTACCAGAAGAACAAAATGACAAATGGAACATCGAAATGTTCAGGGCAAGCCTTGAGTTCCTGGGTAATATGCTTATGGTCAAAATTTCAAGGTCAAAACATTCTTACGTCAAATCAAAACCCCGTTATATATGTTATGTATCCTCATTAGATACACGTATGATAAAAATGTAGAGATGATCCGGTCATTGGTTCAGAAGTTATTGTACTTTTTGTGTTTTTGGTTTTGGCCACCTGGTGGCCGAGCCAAGAATCGAATCGGAATTGGTGTCCTAGGTCATCTGACCTAGGGGTACATATATGTACTAAGTTTCAGTTCAATAGCCCCAGCGGTTACGAAACGTGCCCTGCTAAAGCTAGGTGCACATGTGCGGCAAATCGCGATGCGGTGGGGGTGTTTTTAAAGCTGACGTGAACGAACAAAAAGCCCTCATGCGACGAGCAAGAGAATTACAAACGCCCAGCAAACTCCTCAAACGACGGCTCAGAACATGATAGACCACACGAGGTCAGGAGGGCGCCACCTTATTTGCCTTCAGGCAACAGAGCTGTCAACATCTCCGGATACCTCTCAAAGAAAAAAAATTGTAGTCATTTAGACGGGTTTCGAACCGTCGACCTTCTCATTTGTAATTCACCATTCTATCCACTCGGCCAACGAGCCAGCTGGCAGAGACCTGATTTGTGTTCGTCATCGACGTAGGCCTTCGACTTACGTAAATAATACTATGAATAAGAGAAAACATGCAAAGTCTTCCAGCAAGTTCGGTGGCCGAATGGGTAAGACGGTGGAACGGAGATAACAAGGTGCGGGTTCGATCCCCAGCTGGGTCAAAATTTTTTCTTTCAAAAAAGTGTTCAGCAGGAGCTCACCAGAGGATGTTGACACCTCGGAAGATCGAAGACAAATAAGGTGGCGCCCTCCTGGCCTCGTGGGGTGTATCATGTTCTGAGCCTTCGTTTGAGGTGTTTGCAGGGCGTTTGCAATTCTCTTGCTCGTCGCATGGGGGCTTTTTGTTCGTTCACGTCAGCTTTAAAGTTGACTGACCCAACGCTGTCGACTCCTCATTTGTCCGTGTCAGTCGACTTTAAAAACACCCCTGCCGGATCGAGATTTGCCGCACATGTGCGCCTGGCTTAACGGACGACGACGACGGACGCTGCACCATCGTAAGAGCTTACCCTAGGTGAGCTAAAAATCGCCAACATCTTGATCTTACAAGAAGATGATTCCTCCCACTCAACAACGTTCTTACATGAGACAGAACGAGATTAGAATTCGCCATCGAATATATTGTGATTGTAGTGACTTATCAATAGGTTCAATATTGAATGCCTTATTGTGTTTCTCTCGAGATTTATACGTATTGATTCAAAGCCTGAGGCTTTCTGACTTTAAGACTGAAATATCAAAGATAGCTTGTACTCTTCTCTAAGCCGGGAAAAGGAACATCAATGGGGCATTACAACGTTATACTTGGCCATGGCATACTTTGCCTGAAGGCTCAGTTTTAACAGAATATACATGTATTGTCAACATTTTAATTGTGTTGTGATATTTTCATCTTCATGTCGATTTCACAGCAGAAATTGACACTCCCTGAATCTGTTAAAGGGACTAGGAAAATTTTTTCAAGCTTCGGTTATTACAAAATGCTAGTCTTTCATGATAAATTCCCACCGTCAATTCACCATTTTCAATTAAGTGTTAATTACTGGCACCCAGACAAATCAGTTACCACCACACCATGGAGCATTCACCACGTCACTGGGAACCTAATCAACATAATAGAGTACAAGCTCGCTCCATACAATATATACAGCGACACTGTTGATTAGGTTCCCAGTGAATGCTCCATGGTGTGGTGATGACTGATTTGTCTGGGTGCCAGTAACTAACACTTAATTGAAAAAGTGAATTGACGGTGGGAATTTATCATGAAAGACTAGCATTTTGTAATAACCGAAGTTTGAAAAAATTTTCCTAGTCCCTTTAAGTAACAATACATATTGTTATCACAAGAGTATTGCATTCCGTTGAAAAAAGGACTCTTTTTACTGTCAACTTCGCTCCCAGGGGTCGTTCGCATTCTGACAATATGGCGGACGCTCACTAGCCCCTGGAATCAGCTTTGGATTTAACGCATCTGATTGGTTGACGGGAACCCGTCAAATATACCCAAGAATATACCCAAACAAATTTTCAAAATATTTTGGATCAAATCAAAAGGTTACCTACATCCAGGTTTGATGATTTTTTGTAAACAGAATTTTAAAAAGCACGAGTAAGTATTTCAAATTAATTATTTTGACTCGTGCTGCCACCTATACTTAGACCAAAGATCCTGGTCTGAAAACCAAAGCTGATTCCAGGGGTTAGTGAGCGTCCGCCATATTGTCAGAAAGCGAACGACCCCTGGGAACGAGAGGTTGGTTTACTGTATGAAGTGAGTGATGTCTAACCTCCTGACATTTGAGGGTTTTGTTCTCAAAATTGGAATCATTCTGCCGTTGGCTTATCAAAAGGAAATGCATTTCACATCCAGACCTCACTCTTTTCACTTATATGCGACACTGCCCTCGGGTTATCAGAAGGCAATGAATTTCACACCCATACCTGGCTCTTTTTTATATCTACCAACGGCGGTGTACCAAACGAGCTGTTTTTTGTTGGACCTTGAAATCATCTGTCACCTTGTTTGGCACTGTTTCGATGTGTTGGACGAATCGGCACCTGCAGAAGCTACCAAACTCGTCCCCAGTGGGTTTACGTTCCTACAACACCACTGGAAAGGGCTGGCGACTTCAGGAATACTGCGCATGCGCAATCGACTAATTTTGAGGCGAATCACGCCGAGGCCGCGGCATGATGTTCGCAACAAACCATGCTAACTATTCGTTTGAAATTGCTCTAATACTCAAACAACTTCGTGTTTTGGGAGTATTAAATGGCCTTTTAGGCATATGTGATGTTTTTCAGTCATCGAAGGACGAAATATTGTGTGAAACAAACATTTTGGCACGCTGCCAGCGGGTGACCAGAAATCCTGGTCAGGTCGTAGCCCTTGCCAGAGATATCCTCGGATGAGGTAGATCTGGGTACGAGATTGAGAAGCTACGTTGTGATTTGGCTTATTTCGAAATCCAGAGGTTGTGCAAAATCCTTTGTGATCCCCGTAAAGCTGAATTCCACTGCTGATTTTCTGCTTTGCGACTTGCGTTGCAACCTGTCACCTGCGATTGAATACGATCGCAAGAAACTGATACCGGTCGCCGACCGATTGCCGACCTGAAATTGATCACATCTTCGCCATTGGTGGGAATCACGTCTACTTAGTCCACTACGTCGATCGAGTGCCCAGTTGCAAAGCAAGTCGCAACACAAAATCAGGTTGAAAATCAATGGTGGATTCCTAACTTCTTAGCTCGGTTCCATTGTTCAGCGAGGGAAAATGATACATTTACATGGCTATATGTATAAAAAACAATGACCATTCGCATGTGATAGCAGACTATTGTAACTCAGACTTGTATTCCTAGGACTACCGTTTCTTCCACACCTGTGTGGCATGTTATGAAGTGTAATTGACTAATTGTGATTTTTCCATACCGTTCGTGAATAGTCATTAGCGAGGTTTAGAAATCAAACGATAAATGTAAACGTTAACGACAACGTTAGTTTCGCACCGAAAATTCTAAATAAAATCTGGTGAATGTGTAGTATGAAAAATAACGTTTTCGTGAAGTTTACGTTTATCGTTTTATTTCTAAACCTTTCTATTACAAGCTGCATCACACAATACCAAGAGATTTCTACGAGTTACACCCTTGAGCATAATCCGCTGTGTTTTTTTAGCTTATAAATATGAAATACCAATTTTGGTTTCGATTTTTTTTATCTCGTGATAAGCTTACCCTAGACGTAACATAGCTGGTGAAATTAACAAGCCTATCGATCGAAACGCAGTCAATAAAAAGGAGAAATGATATTAGTAGCCCGGGGTGTAGCGATTTGGAAATCAAAAACCGTGTGATTATCTGGGTAAACAGACCGCCTTTGATACTGGCATTACATGCTCCATTTTCGTAACAGGGTTGCTTCGAGGTCTTTTTAATTTCAACGAGCGGCGGTTGTCGCGATATGCGTCTGCCACTTTTTTCTTCATCACTTAAATCTATCTGCAAAATTGACAGACAAAAATAGCGTATTTTTGTGCGAGTCTGCTTTTGTTCATGGATAAAATCTAAAAGCAAATGAAAGGAAGGTCTAAATTGGAGAGAGATGTTCTTTCGTCAGCTGAGGAGACTGAACTTTGGCTCTAATCTGCATATTTGGCGGGAAGACGTGACGTCATAGGATGAGACATCATCAGCAGAGATTTTTGTTTTTTGTGCATGAAACGTCTTTTGGTGAACGTAACCGAAAATTGATGGATTTTTTTTGTAAAAAGCCTGTAATAGTAAAAAGTGTCCTGTGGTGCCTTGTACCTTGTTCCTTTGCAAGGGCAAGTAAAATACCGCATCCAAGTGAGGAACATGAGTATCTTGAGATGGCCTCTTCCGTACTGGCAGGGCCAGTAATGCTGCGGCTTTGACCCTGATAGAAGCATACAAATACAAGTACAGTACAAATAAACCAATCTCTCTGCACCTAAAATGTTGCAAAAATGACTGGCATGCACCCCTTTAAATCGTTGCATGGGACAGTAAGCCTTGTATCTTGTCTTTGCAAGGAGAAGTAAAGGACCCATCCAAGTGAGGAACATGAGTAGCTTGAGATGGCTTCTTCCATACTCACCAGGGAAGCAAATGCTTTGACTTCGGCCCTGATGGAAAGATACATATACAACACAATACCAAGAATAGATATTTTTAGTATTCAGCTTGAAAAAGCGTCGCATTCTGACATATAGAAACAAGTAAAGCTACAAACAGCTTCAAATCCAGAGCAACGCTGCTGATGACAATGTACATGTAACCATAAAGGAATCAACCATAAAGGTTCAACATACAAATTTAGCATTTTATGAAATGTGGACAGTATCCCTTTAAACCTCAACAGATTTGCATTTCTTCCATATGATACGAGAGACCCTTCTGCACGTTTGCTGCAAATTTTGTTGAATTCCGACTAGTTGATCTTATGATACAAAAGGACTGAATTAATGAGAACCCCACGAACGATGAGAGCGCAGGGTCATCTGTGTAGATTTGAATAGGCTAACGTACATTTGCACGTAGAACACTAATTGTGCTGAAAATAGCTCTATTATCCTCAGAAATGGAATTCAAGGCATCAAGATGACAGGTTCATGTACCCCTTCACCACAAAAAATGTTGAAGCTCCTGCCTATTACGTAAAGCCAAAATTCAGGCAGTGAGAGACATCTGGTGGCAACACATGAAGTGTATCCTTCAGTAAGTTCATCGTTCGCAGTTAAAATTCAGGCAGTGAGAGACATCTGGTGGCAACACATGAAGTGTATCCTTCAGTAAGTTCATCGTTCGCAGTTAAACCTTTATGGTTGATTCCTTTATGATGTAACTAAATAAAACCAACGTGTTAAATTCCGTTAAACTGTAAATGTCAGCGCGACCATTCCAAACATATTCCTGCCTCTGTAACGAAACACTTGACCTTCGATCAATGTTTTCAAATAAGTTGAAATGGACAAATAATAATCAGACGAGAGTGGAACCTAAATTATAATATTGATAAGGGTGTGGCCGAAAAGTAGAAATCGTGTGTTAACCTGAGTAACCAGTCCTCGACGCCCGTGTACATTACTTTTCAGTTTTCAAAATCTTTGATGTTTAGACCTAACGCCCATGTGGAGGTAAATGTATGACGCAATAGGATTCGCGCGTGAAAAATACTTGTCATGTAGTCGTGGCATGAGGCCACAATTTGGGAGCCTTACGTGACATGAGGTCACATTTGTCTGTTTGTTGCTTTGTGGCATGAGGTCACATCTCCCCAATGAACTTTTCATGGAATAAAGTTGTGTGCGTTCACAATTGAAGGATATATGGTTGTTTGTGTTACATGTATATTCCGATTGATCGAACTAGAGAGTGGAGACGAATCAAAAGCACCTCACAACCAGCGTGGTATCATTCACCCGTCAATCCTATGAATTCCTGTGAAGAAACTTTTAAAAAATCGTTTCTCATTTTCGAGATATATCAGAATATCATCAGTTTTTTCGAATTTGATATTTTGCAAAATTCGATAGTTTCCATATTTTTCCCTCATCAACAGTCACTCATCATGATAACATAATAGTTCATACTGATTATTCCATCATTTTTACTTCAACAGACGGAGAATTTAATGAAAGACTTAAAATGCCCCAAAAATATGACATGTTTTCTGACGATATTTTGATATTTCTTGAAAACGACAAGATATTTTTCGAAACTTTTTTCACAGAATGTCTTAGAAATCATCAGGGAATAATGTCAAGCTGATTTTGAAATGAAAATTGGGGATTCTAAAAATTGTGCTTTTTCTTGATATTTTGAAATTCGAATATTTTCAGGATAATTTGCCACAAATCCTAAATTTGGTATGTCATCATTTACGGAGCATATTTTTGTGTATAAAAACGACAATCTTGCTCACAAATGACCATTGGCATCTCGGCAGAATAGGAAACATCACTGTCTTTTTATTTTTTAACAAGACTGTACCTTTTCAGCATAGCAGCCTAGCCTGGTTCCACTGGCCTCGACAGATGGCGTTGGGGTGGGAGAATGTGAGGCCAGGTACGCGCTAATGAAAAAGCCCTGAAAACAGGGCTTTTGTGACGTCACCAACGGTCGACAAGACGGCGACGTTGTTACCGCTTCGATGAGAAAATTTTGGATATTCGTTGATTTCTAAGGCCGGGCTATGGTTGTTGTTGGTACACTGGGCTGAAGCCACTCCAGGGAAAATGCGTTCAATATGCTTTGGAAAGTGATACTACGGCCGTGCTTCCAGCTGGATATGGTAACGTTGCTTGTTGCCTCTCGTCATGTCATCATGTCCAAGGAATCCTGACAAAACTGTGATTATATGCACACCCCTTTTAATTCCATAATAGAGGAACTACGGTGGCCCATAGAGCTCATTGATGAAAAATATTTACATTTGCAATTTTTTTTCAATTCGATAATTTTTTCTTGGGGGTTTGTAAAATTTTTGGAAGTTCCCACCGCGGTGAGAATATTTCCACCGCGGTGGAAACATTCTCACCGCGGTGAAAATGATTTCCACCGCGGTGGGAATGTTTCCACCGTGGTGGAAACGTTTTCACCGCGGTGAGAACTTCCCAC
>NMRB01001115.1:203046-214420 GCA_002633025.1 Notospermus geniculatus | reverse complement strand
CAAGAATTGGGAATCAATGAGCCACATGTTGGTCAAACCCGGTAACCGTCACGATCTCTTTGTACAGCAGCTTGAGGAGAGAGACCAACTGACGCTGTGCCATTGAGCGAAACGCGAAGATGATTTCGAACGGAACTTTGATGGTGTCATCGGCCAAGGCATCGCACCAGATGCGGAAAATTGAATCCGTTGTGCGCATGCGCAATGACAAGCTACGACCAAGCAAAAGTTTTACGCAGCAATTAACAAACTCCTTTCCATCGCCGTGTCGTTCTGCTGGAAGAATGGATGCCACGCGACGCCGACACGGAGATTGCGCAATTAAAAGTGATTACGTCATGCGTGACTTGGATGAGAGAAATCGGAAAACATCGTCATCAATTATTGAAAGTTTGTCAAGGAGCTGACGATATCGGGCGTGTTGATATTATCATGGAGTTTGATTGATTGATTGACTTCAAGATGGATTGAATCTCGTATACAACGCGACGTTTCTGCCTGTAGAGACATTTCGCCGACTTATCGGAGATTCCATGTGACATTACCAATTCCAGTTATTTACCAAATGGTTCAGTAGTGCGTGAAACTCATCGCTTACATCTCGCGTCGCTTGTTCAATGTCAAACTTGACATAAGCCAAGCGGACCCTATAAGTACACATCCAAATATTTTCGAAAGTGATGCACAGTGATGATGTACACTCTACGATAGACTATCCCGGCCCGTTCGGCAGAGGCAGGGCAGCTCAGTCGATCAGTAGCAAGGCAAATGGAATGAGATGTTGTGCTGTCACGGAGTGTGATGAGACGTCAGGGTTCCGGTCAGGGTACCCTGATGGGGGGGGGGGGCAGTTAATGCACGATCCCTCATTGACAATGCAAATGGGGACGCTGTATGTCCGTGTTTGTACGGTGCATGCCCACACTCTGATGAGTGTTAGGCCTATTTCGGGACCGCTGGGAGTGTTCATTCTACGTGCAATTGACGAAGATGTGGGAAGTTCGTTCAACAACGTTCGAGAAGTGATCCATAGCAAGGTCATAGATCTTCAGAAACGAGTCTTCCCAAACCATATGCTGCAAGCACTTTCGACTTTCGACGAGCATAAACGCGAAAACCTCCTCATCTGTCCATTGGGACTGGTATACTTCAAAATGTTTACCCGCACTCACAGGTCTTCCTGACCGAGGTCAAATAATGTACTTCATTTTATTTAATTTAGTACGCCACCAAAGAGATACTCAAATGATTAGTGATAAACTGGTCAGATGAACCCAAGAACAGCAATCTGATTGCTTAGAGCGAACACCGGCAAATCTGGTATTCAAATAGCACCATCTCATGAATAAGTCATCAAAGTTAAACGCTAATAATAGGCAGTGGTTTCGCTTTGGTCTACGGATATCCGACCAGATTGTGTAGGCCGGGGAGAGATAGGATCGGCGCGGTTCCTTCCGTGGTGCGGATGGCGATTGATATTACCTCTAGTAGTATCCCTCGGATATTGGTTGTCGGAGATAATCTACCCAACCCCTTGGGGCAACTATAATGGTTCACCAGACAGGTTCACGTATAATTGATAGTAAAACTTTTCACCGACAGAAACATTCCCCTTTGCTTCACCGGTCTTCTGAGTGTGGCCAAGAAGTACCGATGCTCCCACATCCTCATTTTGAAATCAAACATTGATCGATTGGGTGGGATATTGGGAAGCTTAAGCGGAGGTTTCTCGTGAATCCATTACATTCTTAAATAAAAGTACATGTATCGCCCAGACGGATTTCAATCCTATCGACTTCACATAAAGGATACTGAAACTGAAGCCGGCTGAGTTTGGCCGATGATTTGCCTTCGATATCCTTGATGGAAGTCAACGAACTAGAAAAGTCGATGGACTCGGCATCTCAGGGTATCTTTTGTTAAACCTACCTGCATTCCTTCTCGTAAGTCCGCCGCATCCTTCAGAGCAATATTTCGCTGGTTTTTGGCCTCAGTCAATCTCCGGTTGTAATCTGAAGGAAAAAACCTTTCATGGTAGATTAATCCGTGGCAGTTAGCGGGTTGGTAAGCCAGGCATGTCTGATTTATGACTCTCTAGGTCGGCTTGCGTTTGATGGGGTTGCGAATGATCAGCAGGAGAGAAAAACGGGCCATAAATTTATGACAAACGCACCGTCGCACCGTTTGGTGATGTATACAGCGGCAACGATGATATAAACTTCTGTCCTCAGCAATGCAGGGACATGATATTTAGTAATTTCCACATGAAATACAAAGTGGTTTGAGGACACGATATGAGTGCGGATCGTACGAAAGACGTCGGTGCGGTCGTTTCATTAGTGAGGTTTCGCAAGCGCCCGGTTAGGCCCTACGACGACGTTTATCTATTGTGTGGGTGTACCCAAACAATCACAATGCTGATACATGTAATGTACATTTGTAGTAGTTTGTGTACAACAGTCATATTGCCATCAATTGAAATCGTCTGCATTGTTGTTGCCGCCTATCAATACACAGTACAGCCCCCGACCCCACATGACCAATATACATGTACAGGATCTCTGTTACTGTTCTTCCTGTATTGGAGATGCCGTGGTAGAGTCAACAATGGTGACTGCTACAACATGACATCTCTCCTCATACTCCTCTCCAACTCGGCGTGCACATTCGGGGCTTTGAGGCACTTTTAGTGGAAAGAAGTTACGACGTCATACCGCCTGTTACTCCAAACTTGAGCAGCCACACAAAAGCACCAGTCGTGTGTGCCGATCTACCAAAAGATGTTTAAAAACCCATCGTTGAGCTCTGTATGAGTTCCTTTGATATGAAACTTATTACTTTGGACCGCAACAAAACGAAGCAACTTAGTGCCATCGGAAATTTTACATAAGAGCCAATTAGTGTATTTGATTGCTTCTTAAGATCACTTCTTCATGAAAGCCGACAAAAACTTCTCTACTTGACAAAATCTTCCGATGCTACAACCATATCTTCAAAAGACACGAACGGATGTTGAATAAGAGCTAGTGGTATTGGTAATTAGTACACTAGACAAATAATCAGGGAAAAAAGAATTGTCTCAATGGCTAGGTCCCATCAACAACAACCACAACTTTACCACTCTAACAACCCATATTAGCAACGATGTGTCGTTTCGATCTGCGTTGAGTACAACCTAATAACTTGTTTATCAACGTTATACCCTTAATTACGACTTCGAGAGGACCAATACATTTGAAGAAAGCTTCCCTCTACCAATTCTTGATGGCTGCTGGCATGTTCATGTTGGCTGCTAGCATGTTCCTGTAGGAATGCGACCATTCGTTCTTGGATGTAATTCAGAACGACAGTTCATTCCTTACGTGAAACCACTGATCGGATAGTGGAAATGTGTCATCTGCACCTTCAGTATTTTTGCCAATATTGATAAAGAGGCAATGAAAAGCAAAGTTTTTCTGAATGGGGATCGACAGTCAAATGAGCTCAAAATACTCCTGCCATTGAGTTATGATTCACCGTGAAAAACAATAGTTTGAAGTCTCGTGCATTGAAGCCACACGCAATCTGGTAGAAATTGCACAATAAAGGTATGGGTGTTCTTAAAACCACTTGCTAAAACGAGATCATACGAGTAAGCTATACACAAAGACGAAAATCTTGTATGCATGGTACTTCAGACTGGGTGCCAGCGCCCCTGATGCTGAGCAGATGGTGGAGAGCATCTTGTCCAAACAAGGCTATCGACTCCGTCTTTAGCCTTGTCCGAATCATGCCATCTTTTCCGTTAATGCATAAATTATTAATGAACCTGACCCCTACTTGACCCCGCCTCCGAGCCAATCAGAACTCGCGAAACAAATCACCGTTGGACACTTTCTTTGCTCTTCACGCTCGCATTTGTAACATGGATTTTGATTGGCACGTCGATTTTCCTTCGCGCCCCGATGATTGGCTGAGGCTCTCACCCCCTCAGAAACGGGAAATGTGATGGATTCGAACCAGGCTAGATGGCCGTCAGGCCAGATAGACTGGTGAGCACCAGATGGTGGAGAGCGGAGAGTACGCGTATGGTTCCTGCTGATGACAATCCGCCCGAGGCAGAAGGTGGTTAGCTGGCGGTGGATAACTAACAACAGCCTTAGGGGATGCAGATTTATAGGGTGCAACCGCGGTATGGTCTTGATTGTCGGCCATTCGTATTCTGTGAGTGGATACATTATCTGTTTTCACGGCAGAGTGGACTGAGATATTGAGCAGAATCGATGTTAGGACACCTTTATTGTGGCAGAGGTGTCCTCTAAACGATATTCACCGACCTGCCACTTTCTAATGTTCCTTTACAGATCTCTTTTAACGGAGAAGTCTCATTAAGTTTTAATATCTTGATAACCGGTAGTGAGACAAAACGCTTTCTGACATGAAAGGAAGCCATTTGTTCTGTCGATGTCATTTTCTTCCAATCAAATTCCCATTAACTTATCTCGCGTTAAAGATTAATTGCAAGAATCGTTTGATTGTCTGGGAATGGGCGGCGATGGAACATTCCAAGGTATCATCAGCAATGAGCGTTACCATCACCAGAATATTTCACCAACTGCATCAGAAACGGATGTACCATGGGATGGCTTGTCCTAATCTCTACCATGTTGATGGTGGCAGTTCGCATGAGGGTGGTATACATGTAGTTTTGCTTTTTATTGATGGCATTTATGCCAAAGATTAGCCTACGCTATGCATGTACGCTTACATCCGTGTGGTAGTATATACCAGTATGCACGTACGTACGTACATGTACTATGTAATGTACATCGTCCCGACATGTGCTCATCACCATCAACGGTCGTAAACAAAAAGATCCTTAAGTTTGAGTTAATGACCAATCAGGGTTTTGTTCAAGGGATAACGTCCCTCAGCGAATGAAACCCAAGCAGCTTATTCCGTCGGCCAATTCATCACATCCTTTGTCTTAATGGTGATGAGGACATTAAGCGGATAAGGAATCCCGTCAGCCGTATCGTTAAATAACAGAACGTTTAAGTCTTGAAATGATTAATTGAGGAGAATCCTGAGAGTCATTTGACCGATCTTACGACAGACAACACAGGACAGACGAATTGTTCCTAGTGGAAATCACGCTCCCGGTCACAACATCTGTATTTCCCACGGAATATGCCGCGACATGACAATCGGGGACACACAGAGAGCCGGAATGTGCCGCGACTTGACAATCGGGGACACACAGACCGATGGAATATGTCGCGACATGACAATGGGGGACACCAACGACCGACAGAATATGCTGCGACATGGCAATAGGGGACACACAGACCGCTGGAATCGTTTATCGCAAGACTTGATCAACACCACTAGTCTTGTCTAAACCAACTAGCTAACTGAATCGTTTCCCAATTTAAGCATTCTACTCGCGGCTAGCTTTAATGGAAACTTGTCTGCACTTGAATGAAATCGAATTCTTCAAAGTCGTTGTCCGATATGTCCGAGCTTGTTAAGATTCTAATTCATCTCAAGCCACATTTTATCCATCACTGTCCCTCCAGGAATACGTACTGTCGATTAAAATTCCCGGCAGTTTTCGCAGGCAATCCAAATCAGAATTTGTGATGTACAATTTATAATTAAAGTGAATCAATTTTTTTCCCTTTATCGAAAGTTTTATGAAATATTCATCTTCGGCCGCGTGGGATGCATTTTGATGATCAGCCATGGCACATACAGTGCGAATACTAGTACGGTGCGTTGGGCACAGACCATGCACTCTCTCAGGATGGCAGTTTCAATTATAGAGGGGTACATGTATATACCGGCCTACGGCATTGTGAGTATGAAAAGAAATTCGGCCTAAGCCAAGGCCTATGCCGTAAGAAACTGGCATAACAAAAAATACGAAATATGTAGTAACATTTCTGTTTTGTTATTCATAAAACTACTTAAGATAGCCTACTTATGCTTTGTTCAACACAAAAGTACATGTATCACACTTTGACTTTATGAATATGAACCCTGACCCTCATTTCTTTTGTAATGATCCAAAACCAGAAGCAAGTGACGACGCAAGACAATAGGCCTAATACTAATGTTGTATAGGCTTACTCTCTGAAGACGCGCGTTTGTTGTCGCTTTCATATTCGACAACCTCTCTTGACCAAGTACGAATATCGGCCATCTGTCAGTTATTCAGAAATTAATCAAGGAATTCTTCAACCATATTGCATTTTCGGATGAGTTATTGGGAAGGGATGATTAATAATTCAACAAGTGTGATTACACAGGTAATAGCATTCCGTGAAGATGACGTCACCCGTTCGTGATGTTCTTTACCGATGACGTTTTTTTGTGACCAGGATGTTGGACAGACGTTCTTCTGTGTATAAAAGAAAGACCCAGATGAAGGTCTTATCACATTTTCATGAATCTTATCTACTTTATCTTCACGATCATACGCTCGAAGTAATAATCAAATTTCGCACTTTTTAGTCTCACTGCCCACGATCACCACATCACAAAAACACGAATAGGCTTAAGTCATTGCTGGTATTAAACGTTGTCTGATATTCGTGGGATGCTACATGTCGTGGGGTGCGACAAGTGCACAGCGGATGCCAATGAGGTTGAGGCACAGGCTGCGTTACTAGGGAGGTTTAGAAATCAAACGATAAGCGTAAACTTTACGACAACCTTATTTTTCATACTACACAAAAACCTGATTTTATATTGCATTTTCGGTACAAAAATAACGTTGTCATTAACGTTTACGTTTATCGTTTGATTTCTAAACCTCCCTATTGACAGAAATGTACGGTATAGAGGGGAGGGATGAGTTGGCCGGAACTTTGGAAACATTACAATTGAAGTATAATGGGTGATAGTGAGGGTACTTAATGTCTGTTATTTACAAGACATTTTATGTTACCCTAATGCCCGGGTCGTCTTCAACAGTTTTGTTATGGACGTAAAAATCACGGTTAGCACGACACATCGGCCTACATTTTCCCAACAAATGAGCACTTTGCTGTGGGGACGGGGTCCGTAAACCGTACATCTATGTCGTTACATGTATATGTAAACCCTAAAGATTCCACCTGTCCATTACCTAGTAGTGGTTCTTCAGGAGGAAAAGCCTTGTGTTCTGAAAGAAAGCATCACACCTATAAAGCAAGAAAAATTCTAAGCCAAGTGACACAAAAGTAGACTGCAATATGAATTTGTGTAACGTGAAAGCAGTAAAAGTGACTTCAAAAACAATCGCACCCTTGTAAGACCATGCATCACCCACTGAGTTGCATGACTTGTGACGTCTCCGTCGTTCGGGATTCAATCCGACTCCCCATTCCCCGCCCAGTTCCTCGACTCGTCTCCGAAGAGGAGATAAGCGTGTCAATGGTGGATTTGTAGCGCACTTCAGCCTTGGTAACATTTGATTTGTGGTTTGGTTTTACCACCTTTTTCAGCGGGATGCGCCAGGCAGCGATGGAGTCGAGCGATATTTGGACCGCATTCGTGAAACTCGTCGTTTTCTTGATCACATTAAAAGCATTAAGTGAAAAATCGACGACTGCATGGAATAGTAATAAGATTTGTAATTGACTACAGCGTTTGGATGGATTCTGTGTGAAATGAATGGTCCTCCAGGGACTAGTTACAACCCGATTAATTTTGATACTGATGGCGAAGTCTCCGTTTGACACGTTACATGGAACACTAAAAGAATGTTCATTGGTTGAAATGAATGGATGAGACCTCGATCTGATATGGGCCTGGCAATTAGGTTTTTTGAAGTCCCCGTTTGACACGTTGCATGAAAATCTTGTTCGTCACGTGGATTGAAGTGAATTGATGAGACTTCTGATATGGGCCTGACAATAGTTTACCGTTGCCGTCAGTCTAGCTTGGAGGAATTATACTGACAGTATAATTCCTCCAAGGTCTAAGCTTGCACTGATATGGGAACTTTACACTAAGAATATGTACACCAAAGCTAAAGCAGCGAGGGTTTAGATTTCATAAAGTAAAGCTGAATACGAAAAGTTTCGCATTTTTCAATGGTAAGGGATCTACTGACGGGTACATCAATGCATTCGATTGAAATATCAACTGTATGAAAGAGCGAGGATTAAGCTATCCAAAGGGATGCCACCCTGCCTCATCCGTTGCTCCTTGGAATAAAACCACCCACATGTATCACAATTCTTTACTTAAAGGTGTTAGGTGACAAAGCGCCAAAGGACGTACATGTACACTTTGTGTAACTGAGCACCATTGAAGCTAGTTCGTCACTACCATATAGGGCTAATAATGAAGCTTTGTACTTGACAGAAAATATTTGACTACAATGGTGAGAGAACTAAAAATCGAACTAAAAAGTTCTTTAATGACAGCCGTAGCTTTGTTGTCTTTCAATCAACGAGTGAATACGTGCAAATACACTCGAGAAAATGAAATACATGTACACAGGACACGTCAGTATCATTTCACTGAAACGTATACAGTCGACGTACATACATCGTTCCTACATGTATACATCCAAATAAGCGAACCTGTGTAACCATATTCCTGAGAACGTCTTGTTGCGAACAGTGAAAAAGTGACGTGCAGTTTCAAGATATCGTACCGGTACTCACCATTTTCCCTGAGTTTTAATGTTTCGACGCATCGTGCGAGTTCGTCTCGCTCGCTTTGAACACTGAATTACAAAAAACAAACAAACATAAAACAACACAATAATGTACATTTACAATGGATATGTTCTCCCCATCGTATGACACACTACACTTCATTCATAACTGGTAGCTTCTCAACAATTTCAGATATTTTGCCTCTTGCGACAGTCTAGTTGGCAATACACACCTTTTCAACCGCTCTTCGACAGCTTTCACCGACTGCGAAGAGTCGCTTGTTAGCTGGTGGACATGGCTCTTGAGGTCACGAATTTCATTGTCCCTGTAAAATAAGAAAATTGTAGCATGGTGTCTAAAAAAACTCCACACTGGTCTACCCACCCATCACCGTCTAGTGTAAAGATCACGTGATTGAATTCTAAAATGGCGTGCCGCCCCAATCGTCTGCGTCTAAATTGCATGCGGTTTGTGAAATCATAAAACCTCCATTCATCCTCGTTCTCCTACCCGATGAAACATCAACACAGATTAGGGAGTCTGCGTGTTGTGTTTCGGATTCCAATCAATACCAGTTAATTAATTATGTCATGTTTTAGCGATGATTAGACGTAGGATGACAATCCAGAGTTTTCATTAATCTGATCGGGGCGGTTGCCTGACGATCTCACATCGATTTCAATCGTGGCAGGAAGATTTAGATTGGTTGATGGAAAAACTGAAATCAACACCGCCAATCAACGCAGATGACAACCAGCGTGACGTAGTTTTGCTTCATACTGCTCGCGATTGCAGCTCCTCAACCCAATGTTGGCCAGAAATATAACTAAATCTTACTTTGTTACTTGCTCGTCTCTTGCCTGTCTGAGTCTACCCTCGACATCTTGAATCTCCCGATCTTTACTCTGGATAATCTCCAAGTGCCGATGGAGTTCTTTCCTCATCTGGATTATCTCAACGCTGAGATCTTCCAGCGATTGCTGAAAAACACAAAGAAGGAAATCTGCTTCATCTACAGGTGGAAATACACCATTTTTTACTTTTATTTTCCTTTACCAACAACATGCTTTCACTCATTCCCACGAAAATAAACTTCAAAGCGAGATAAAGTCTGATCAAAATGCAACGAACAGAATCATATGTTGTAAAAACGTTTAATAGAACACACTAATCATCTTAATGGCAAATTACATTGAAGTAACGCTTTTGTACCAGAAATGGCAGCTGCTGAGATGAAACTGGGTGATTAGGTTTTACTGGCTGCGTGTGGCAAAATACTGACGTGTTATGTGAAAATATAGATATAATGCGGATCAAGCTAACAAAAAAGACCTCTGTGTTTGCTGTGGTGCTTCTTAGCAAAATATACCCATACACTTCTCTATCATAAATGTACCTATTACATAATTAAAGATGTCCCGCGAGCCAAAATGCCTTGTTGGTACTCTAGAAAAAACTGGCCAAGGAATGTAACGGCATGAAGGAGGGGTACTCATATGACGACGGCGACCAAACTAAGCTTATCAGCTCAATCACAGAGCAGCCCATAAGACTGAGATTTCGCCCAAAGGCTACGAATGACTACCAAAAAGTGGTCAGGCAAAAGAAACACGTCCCAATACCCATTCCTTCCATTTAATCACTTCAAATGGGACTTGTTTTGCCGACAACCGAAAAAGAAATGGCCATTTTTGTTCTGGAAATGCTGTCTAGGGAGGCTGAATTCTGTCGTTTGTAAACCTTCTCTTAGACAATTTTCGTGATTTACGCTGATGGGGTCCCGGTAGCTTTGGCTGTAATTCCTAACGACCAAGTAATATAGACACAATGCTAGTAAAACAATCATTTGAGGCACATTCTGCAAACTGTGTGGTTA
Source organism: Notospermus geniculatus (assembly GCA_002633025.1). Lineage (NCBI taxonomy): Eukaryota > Metazoa > Nemertea > Pilidiophora > Heteronemertea > Lineidae > Notospermus > Notospermus geniculatus. Next base: position 203,911 of record NMRB01001115.1, on the reverse strand, counting down.
TTTTGTTGAGTCTAATTGCCCATTACATTAGGGACAGCAGAGTAAATCATCTACAACTCCAAGTGCATGTTTAATGGGTACGTGTTGGCATATCGTCTCAAAAATTGGCATTACGTGAAGTGATGAGTTACTGCTAGCACTGGAAGCACGTCACGGAAATCCCGGTCCTTTGTGGGAACATGTAGAACAACGTTCGGCGTTCACCAGGGAATGGTAAATGTTTAAAACCTGTCTTTCAAGCATATCATTTATGTATGAGAAATCGAGACATGCTTTGAAAAGCATTGCAGGCAATGGGATAGCATTGCTAAATGGTTAGTGCTTTTGATGACTCTAGTTTAGCAAGACACGTACTATAGCGTTATTAGAAAGTGTGAATGGAGGAAACTAATTGAAATCTAATGGATAGCTCAGCTACATTAGAACGAAAGTGATCTTGGACCATTAGTAGTTGCCGATAACTCGAAAGGTCGTTCGTGCTCCAAACAGGTGTTGCCTTCAGGAAGAGCAGAGCAGGGCCAACTGATCAGTTAGCCGTAGAGAGATAAATAAAGGATATAAAGGATAACGCTGAATTTCCTGCATTTCTCGCTGTAATGAGGATGCCAAGTCACCATCATCACTAAATGCTAACACTGTACACAACATCAGGCAATTATGGAGGCGTGCTTTCAAATACACCCCGAGGAGAAAAGTCAGGAACCCAAATCAAAGAAAGGATGAAAAAAACAATCCGTTGCCAACTAAATCCTATTCTATGTACATATTAAGAGACTGCGATACTACTAGTATGTACGTGTAGTGTATGTAGATACATTGCTTGTTTCCGATAAACGGACTACGTACTCACCGTAATTTTATTTGA
>NMRB01001115.1:169848-181465 GCA_002633025.1 Notospermus geniculatus | reverse complement strand
CGAAGCGTTGCTTTCACATCGAAAGCATTGTCACACTTATAATTGGAGATATCTTCGTCAAGGTTTGCAAACTTGTCTACACTCGGTTATCATGGTTGATTGCAACATGCATGGCCCCCTGCGGTGACATGATATTTGAGTTTTTCAATCGACGAAATGCTTGATTTCTTGGCTAGCGATGTGTTGGATTCATTAGAGCGGACAATTAGCGTGCGGAACTTTCTCGTCCTACTTTGAACCATTCGCCCGTTAGCCAAACCCCATGACGTTCTTTTCGATTGCAGTACATGTACACATTGCCAGCTTTTTTCATGTTTTTCAAGTCGAATATTGTGATTTTGGAGGAGGGAGTTTAGAATCGCAAACCTTTGCCTCAAACTCATGCCGACTTGGGTAATAATGTGCACGTCACTATAGTACTGCTCGTTGAACCACAAATAAAGGCCTAGGCCTATTACATGTGTACGTTGAAACACGTTTGGTTATTTTTGTATTGAACCTTGGTAAATCCGATTGATACAGTGTGATTTTCCTAATTAATGGCCAATTGGATCATGATTTAGACCATAAGAACACTTAATTGGCTACCAGTCTCGTGTTCGCTTCAGCACGGTTGTTTCGCGTCAACCAGCGAATAGCATTAGCAATGCTCTCGATGAAGGAAAGGAAACGTCGTCTCCAAATTTCGCAAATTTTCGACCCCAACCGGGGTCTTCCTCAGGCACTTTCTAGTCGAGCTACCAGAAGTAGGCGATACCGATGAAGGCGAGTTCATCTAGGTATTGTCCGTGGAAGGACAGGTCAAAATGCCCACATCAAAAGGCCCTCGTGTGATTCACTCTCGGGTGTTACACGTACATGTTACACGTGCTACACGTGACACTGTCATTACTGCACATTTGACAAATCATAAAGGCATTTTATAATTTTGTTATTTACCGTGAGAAATGGTAGTATGACTGTCGAACTCCCATCAGCGGGATCTCCAGTCATCTACGGGGTCAACCAGTAATGACTTCAATCACGACGCCCACCACCACCGGGCCTACACAACAACGACTGTCAATTTTCAGGAAACCGTAAATAAAAATATTATATTTATTGTAATGGAATTCACATTTCTCTGCATGTTTACAGAAGTTATTGAAAGCTATCAATGGGCAGGTCATTAACGGGAAGACGATAGGTGACTACAATGTGATTAACCTCCTTCTTACTGTCAAATTCCGCTTTTGTTCGAAGTTTTCGACCGGAAAATCGGAGTCATCTTTCATGACGTAGGACAATGTTCACTACGGGTAATTGCTGTGATAAGAAAGTGATAGTCCTTTTAACCAATCTATGGATACAGCCCATTGATTTTCCTTTTTTCGATTCATCTGATTTTTTAATGTTTTCCCCCCGAGACTAGTGCACTCTACAGGGGTTCCATCCATTTTCTCGTTCAAGTTGGCTCTCGAAGGGAAAGTCGCCCGCTAAGACCAATATCTGAGTGAGCCGAACATGTGCGAGAGTGGTGGAGTGGAGTGGTGCTGAAGGCAAAGATGATACCCTCCCCTTGTCCTGTTGAAGGACATGCGTGAACCTCGGCTGAGGACGCCTGCAATGATCGGTAGACCACGAGACCGTGATGATTAATGAATAGTCCACTCATGATCAAGAATTGAAATGTTTTGGTCCAATTTATGTGTGAATGGTCTTCTCTGTCTTCGATATTTGACAAAGGGGTTTTTAATGAATGCCACTTCCGAACCTTGACAGGTCGGCGAATGTTCTTCATGGCTGATTATCATAAGATCACTGGCGGTCGCCTGCAGGGTTGACATAAAGCATTGTCCTTGCAGACGACACGTTTTGTCGTCTGCTATATTAAATAACAATGACAGATCCGGTCTCATGATACTATCTCACCATCAAGGTGAAGTACATGTACGTTTATTACGTTCAGAACTATCCCAAATTCTTTCACATAAAATTACCAGTCAAAAGCCATGAAACTGGTTCTGAATGGTGTCCAATGATTCAGATTAGGCCTAGGTACTCGCTGACGTCATCATGAAATTGCAACGCCGGTGTAACATCTCCCAATGCTTCCGTATGTCAGTGTTTCCCCTTATTGTTTGGGAAACACTGGCAGATGGATCAACACTGAGGTTTCTCTGTGTGTCCCTTATTGTCAAGTCACAGCTTATTCCGTCAGACAATAAGAGGGGAACACTCAAAGATGGGGAACATTCAAAAACATTACACCGGTGTTGCGTTATGAAGAGTACTTTAGCGACATCAACCGTACCCTTTACCAGTACCAAACAAGTCTATTGGTGGCAAATTCTGCGGACTATCATCCCTATCGTACGTAATTGCACCATCGAACATACGGTTACATGACAGCATCCAACTAACTCACCGTTTCATTATGTAAAGATAACCTCCAAGACCACCTTCCAGTTGAACAATTTCACTTTATGTCCGTCCAAAATCCCTAAGAACTGCCAACGAAGAAGACCTCTACACCGTGTTCCTAACAATCGTGAATAATCTTCCACGATCTTCTGTAAAAACCCACCGATCCACATGGCGTGCGTCCAATGAACAAGTCGCCGGGACGCCAAACCACGACCGTACATGTTTCGTTAAAGACCAACACCAATCCCATATTGTTGTGCCCTTTCAAGAAATGGGTTTAAAGATGTTTTTACAAATACCGCGTAGGCTTTGGACAGGTCTTCGGATGAAGGCCTAATCTTTATTTCCTGTTGAGATATTCAGGAACTCTTCGAACATACAGAAAGAAAAAGAATCGCTTTTGCGATTTTTATCTTTTCGTCTTTTAATGACGTAGCCTTTTAGAGGGCAATACATTTTATCCGGTCACCTCATTCTGGTGATATTTTCTCACGAGGTAAGACATGACGGCTAGTTCTGATCGCGCGATCTTGTGGCGAATTGCATACTTATTTTATCATAACCGTGGCTATGCTCCCCATAGCACAGCGTGATGGGACATTCATGATTTTGGCAAACCGAAGGCTGAAAAGCTACCAAAGATGTTTACAACGTTATTGGTCACACTGGATTGAGGCTAGCCAATCACATGCTTGTATTCATTCACCTCCACTTGTTTCAAACGGGCGAATCACTTTCCCCGCAATATTCTCCCCGGCAGAGTTACATCATTCGAATCCAATTACCAATCGCCAATTAACGAACATGACGAATAAAATTGCAAAAACTTTGCAACGGGAAACTGTAAATCAGCATCAAATGCAATTAAATCAAATAATAACAGAATATCCGTCGGTAATGAGACCGAAATGAGGCGAGAATCAACCCAGCATAGCGCTGAGAAAAGATCAAAATAAACCAATTCTAGACTATTTGGCGTTCAGCAAGTCGGTGGGAATTACCAGAGATAAGTTAATAAAGAGGCGAGAAGGAACGTTGAAGCAAATACATTTATGAATTTCAATTATTTTCTGGTTGCAGGCGTTTTAATTTCAGTCAACCGCAATGAATTCATTTTTAGACAAAGATGAAGATATCCGCACGTGGCATGCTTCCGTCTTGTTCATTTGAACGAAAGATGACGGTTTATCGGTAAATCAGCCTACTTCTTATTGAAACAACCCAATATACCTTTCCAATATCTCTCGCCAAAAGGAACCAAAATCACGAAAAGGTGGCAGCACAGTGTACAATGTTCGGAAATTTTTCATAAGGAATTATGGCACAGGACCAAAATAGAATAGTGTCGCAGTCGGGACCAAAATAGACGCACTCTCGGCCAAAATAGACACAGCACCAAATTAGACACTGGGGACCATAGACGATGCATAGACGACAGACGCGTGTCATGAATTCATTGACGATGTCAACTGATAGAATGGTTGGTTCCACCACCGATAAGAAAGAAACAACGTACCCTTCGAGGATGACAACACTCTAACCTTTTATTGGATCACCCTGTAGTTATAGAATTAGTTATGGAAATTGCCTTAGATACCCACCTGATACAAAAAAAATCAAATCATAACGACTGGGCTGACAAATCTGGGCAAACTTCTCTCTTCTTCACCCAATTACTGGCGGAGGTCGCCAGAAATCTGTTTACGTCTTACTAGATGAACCGTACGACCTGGCAATATTCCTGTGTCACATCCTATCTCAAACCCTCCGATATTATTAAGTGTTATTATTTAAATCTTATGGTTGGTCGCTCTGGTGATGATTTTTTCCCAAATAACATAATCTTTTATTAGGTTAGGAGTAATTTGATCACTCCGGCGGCAGTGGTTTTGTACGATTTGCTTCATCTGGTGAGATTACAGTAATAATTCAATATATTGGTGTAATGGACCCCATCTCTCGCTAGTTAGTAGCGACAAGTCAGGTGCGATAACAAATCTGATCATTTCTATCAAAGTCCATTTCCTTGGCTAATATATATGGAGATATTCCGCCGATTGATGGATGTGGACAGAGCAACCCGAATAACCGCCCGCAAATAATTGATTGTTATCACCCTTCGTTAACGGGAAGTTGGAGTGTTGCCTTGTGATCCATGGGCTGGGTGTGACCGGAGAAATCTGTATCGTCTGCTGTGGATATGGCGGATGTGTCGCAACCCGATCTCTAAGGATCTCCGGTCCAATCAGGATGTCCGCTGGTATTACATATACATGAGAGACGAGGTGGTTCCCCTTTAATAATACTTTTTGTTACGAACACAAACACGAAAAAGTTTTGTTCTTTCTTCGCCCCGCTGCTTCTGCTGAATGCTTTTATCACGAACACGAACGACGAACTTCGCCCCGCTGCTCCTGAACAGAGCGTGCGTGTTCGTGGTCGCGGTAGACCTAAAACAAGCCTGAACATTGTCTTATAATTGAGTCCATACAAAGGTCGATTCGTTCGCCGCCTTTTTCACGTTCCGTTCGGCAATAGCCCTAAATCCTTTATTTTCCGATGGACTGCCCCAATGATGCAACAAAAAATCACACACCGCAATCCGGTTAAGTGCGGAGGTCAAGGCTTACGTCCCCTGTATAGCCTGCACAGTAAAAAATATAGTGTTAAGGTAACACTGAAAATGGGTGTTAACTTTAACACCGATTATGAGTGTCCAATAGCTCCCAACACCAACTTTTGGTGTTATGTTTCTAACACCGTACGGTGGTGTTAAGTTAACACCCACGTGCAATAAAAATATTTTTAAATACATGCTGAAAACCTGTCTTTCTCATAAATGTCGATAAAAAACTGTCGAAAAAGGTTCTATTTGGAGAAATAAAACGAGAAAAAAAATGTGCTTCCGACGGGTTTCGAACCCGGGGCCTTCTGCATCGCAGATCGTCTGCTGTGGATATGGCGGATGTGTCGCAACCCGATCTCTAAGGATCTCCGGTCCAATCAGGATGTCCGCTGGTATTACATATACATGAAAAACGAGGTGGCTCCCCTTTAATAATACTTGTTGTTTTGTTACGAACACAAACACGAAAAAAGTTTTTTTTCTATCTTCGCCCCGCTGCTTCTGCTGAATGCTTTTATCACGAACACGAACGACGAAAAGCCTTGTTCTTTCTTCGCCCCGCCGCTCCTGAACAGATCGTGCGTGTTCGTGGTCGCGGTAGACCTAAAACAAGTCTGAACATTGTCTTATAATTGAGTCCATACAAAGGTCGATTCGTTCATTTGCCGCGTTTTTCACGCTCCGTTCGGCAATAGGCCTAAAGTCTTTGTTATTTTCCACTGGACTGTCCCAAATGATCCAAAAATCGCAAACCGCAATCCCGTTAAAGTGTGCGGAGGTAGGCCTAGGTACACGTATCATTATTGGTGGAGCCTACAGGAAGAAATAGTGTATGGGGCTTTTGCATGGACATCGAGCCCCACCTATGAGTTATCGGAGTAATCAGTATAATTCAGGTGTCAGTCGTTTCACTCGGAAACAACTTCGTCGATAATTAGCAAAGATTTTGAGAGTCACCTGCTAACCAGGACAAGTAGTCAATAAATCCTTTTCAGAAAGTTGACATGGCCTCTCCTTTTTCAAAGGATAGCTCTGTTGAGAGCCACTTAACTAGCCGGGATCCCACAGAGTTGAAAGCCCGAATAAAATTTGTTATCCAGTTTATCTTTTCAATGGCGTTATTAATGCAAAATGAGCCAAAATAACACCGTTGTCAAATAATAAGGCATTGCCCACCTTTTTCCAAGCGGCTAATCACTGCCATTTCGCCTCAGCCCGTTCTCAACACAAAAGTCCCCCAATTACTGCGCGCTGCGTCTTTCCTCTCCGTTGGCATGCTGAGCGCTGGCTGACAAGTCAATATTAATGGTCTACTCCGGGAGCAAAACTTGAGAAAGGAAACTGGTGAAAATTGCTTCAATAATTCCGATGATACGGACATTAAATGATAGAGTATGGTTGGTAGACCTCAATTACCTGCGCGGCAAATCATAACGATTTACTGATGACGTGCCCGGCCCAATTCCTGCCGTCAGAAGCGGTTAATTAGACACCACAAACCTAATTAGGCAATCTTCCCTTGAAATTAATAGGAACCAAGTTGTCAAAGATTAATTTATTTTAGCGGAGTTTTCCTGTGGTGATTGTTCCAGGCGCTAACGAAACCAAAACATTGGCTGAGATCGGCGACAATTTGGCAGCAGTTTCCTCCGTAGAGTGATCGATAGTCAGCGGGTAGAACGTAAGAGGTGCACATACCATTCAACGCCTAGGTGAGGCCAGGGGAATCTACCTCACGTTTCTCATCACCGTCAGAGTGCATCCTCAACAAGGGTAAAAACTATTCAATGACTCCGACGCGAAAGTTAGAATAGCGCCTCAGTCTGGATTTTTAGTGGTAAATGCATTTACAGTGCTGCCACCAGGCGGCGATGTCATTCACGGTGCTTTAAAACAGCATCCACCGAAAGTCCGTCATTAACAAAGGGCCGGATACATCCGTAGGCCTACGGGCATGACGGGTGAATACGGTTCCAGTTCACACGAGAGAAGAAAAACCGAGCTTTCCCTCTGGTTGAATTTTCTGTCGTTTCTGAAACGCTGTGGATACCTCCTCACAGATACCCTGTCTGAGGCCTATTGCTTGAACATTCTACGTTAAGACAGCTCCAGGTTGAACTCTGCTTGAACATTCTACGTGAAGACAGCTCCAGGTTGAACTTTAGTTGAACATTCTACGTGAAGACAGCATGCTCCAGGTTGAACTTTACTTGAACATTCTACACGAAGACAGCTCCAGGTTGAACTTTACTTGAACATTCTACGTGAAGAGAGCTCCAGGTTGAACTTTACTTGAACATTCTACGCGAAGACAGCTCCAGGTTGAACTTTACTTGAACATTCTACGCGAAGACACCTCCAGGTTGAACTTTGAACATTCTACGTGAAGACAGCTCCAGGTTGAACTTTACTAAGTTTCTCAAAACTGGAAAACACTTTTCAATGTCCTAATTCTAGGTTTCTTTAATCAATTCCCTATTAGACATTCTTGTTAATCTCTCCTCGCTCACACGGCAACCTGACATTGCTAACAAGCTCCCAAGGGACATACCTCAGTTCGCCACTCAAACACACACAATCGCTTACATTTGCACAACTAAGACGGTTCTGACAGCCCCGAGATGCTGATGACAACCTCGCGGTAAATTGCGAGAACTCGCAATAAAACATTCGAAGATTGCCCCGGCAATGTATGATGGATCGCACGACACTTATATCGTAGTGAGTTGGGGGCATGGGGATGTCGAATTTGGTGAGGTAACTTCCTAACGATACCGAGAGGTACAAGAAATGAGAAACTAAAGGCTCGTCTACACGACCATACATTTGTTCAAAACATCATCATACATTGTATGATGATGTCCAAGCTTGTTTGTCGATTTCGGTCTTGTGACAATGCAGCTAAAATTTTGAACATCATCATACATTGTTCAAAGCAGCAGATGTTCAAGTTTGTTGCGGATTTCGATCTACAGTCCAACATTCATGGACATTGTATGATGAAGTATGATGGAGAAAGGATAATGTTGGATGTTGTTCACGTTTGTTGGGAAAACCGTCCACACGATCATACATTTGTCCCTGAACATCATCACACATTTTTTTGGGATGTTTTGCATTGGCAAGATGAAACATGCAGCTAAAAATTTGAACATCATCATACATGTTCAGGTTTGTTGGGAAAACAGTCCACACGATCATATGTTTGTCCATGAACATCATCATACAAATTTGAACATCATCATACATGTTGGTTGCTGTTCAAGTTTGTTGGGAAAACAGCCTACACAATCAAATATCTGTCCATGAACATCATCATACAAATGTATGAGGATGTTTTGAACAAATGTATGATCGTGTAGACAGGCCTTAAGATTCCTCCCTTAATAATGCACGAGACTAAGAAACTTTCATTTGTTCATTTGGTCACAGTGATCTAAAAGTGAGAGTTCTCCCGCCAAAGTTGGCTTCCTATGGGCAACTCCTCCATAGAAAATTATGGGCAGTCTTGTTGTCACTGGGAAAGGTGTAAACCAAGAAGACTTGAACGTCGTCCATCAGATCCAGGGACGTAGGCCGGGACCAAGAAGTTAGCTCTCCAGCCAGCCAGAGATCTGAGAGGTCGATGACTCCTTCATGGCTTCTTTCGTCAGTGTTCCACTATAAACGCTGCCGCTAGAACGGAACAATGTATGACAAACGGAGGAAAAAACGATGACAGATAACGCTATCTATAATTAAAATGCAGTCGGTACGTAACTTTGTCCCAGTCAAATTGAATGGACCACAGTTTTGTTACAACTGGTACAAAATATTACAACAATTGAGATCTGTCATAACATTTGCTGCGACTTTTTCCGGTTTTAGTTTTACGACTTTGGGCATGCGCCGTTATGGTTGGGTTGATTTCGACATATGGAGCCGAGATGAGAATGGTTGAACATGAATGGTTCTCCACAGGAATCACGTGCCCCACAATTACTGCTGACAAAAAACGTTTATATCTATTGAACTTTCAACAATATTTATACCCAAAGATGGAAGAGATAGAAACTGGATCTGTACGTAATTCTGCACTTGAAAATTTGATGAACTTAAGGTTTTAAGTCACCGTTTAATTCTTTGTTGAGTACCTGCAATACAGCACAGTATTCTGTTAGAGAAGTGCATGTCAGCTGCACTATAATACCAAAAGCCTTTGTCCAGTATGAATGGCGACCTGCTGCTCCTAGATGCGGCAACATGCCGGTGTGAAGGGAATGGAAGTCCTAGGAACGCAAGTCCGAGTTACGATGTCTGCTATTGTAAGGTTGTATTTGAATGGTCATGCTTTCTACAGCCAGTCTCCTAATCCCTGAACAATAAACCGGACTTAGATTCCACGGGGACTTCCGGCGCTGTTTCTTTTGACTTAAGGACTGGTGCCTTCATCGCATGATGTGAGGCAAGATGCCCACCGCAGAATCGCCAGGACCGTCGAAGTAAATGCTTTGGTAAAACTTCATGTAGAACGAAGGATCCGCCCATTGCGCCATTTTGACCACACCTTCCAACTTTCATCACTATTTACGTTAACCACCCATCAAAACAACCAGTTTGGACCGGAAAATACTGCAGGTGTCGTATCATTAATTTAATTTAAAGTACATCTCGCGGCGTCAGTAAACCATGAACGAACAGATTCGCTGTCGCATGCGTCTCCCAGTGCCACGCGCCGGATGACAATGTGGCCGGTAAATTATATCCGTCCGCAAGCCTGGGGCTGCAGTGTTTCTCATTGCAGCTACGATGATATACAATTGGTTTTCATCACACCGTAAACTTGTGACTGAAGACGTTTTGGGGCTGAAGTACCTTATTAATTTTTTGTTCAACTGTTTCTGTCTGATCCGACAGATACTCGATGGACTCAAATGCAAATGCGTCATAAGGTGGTTATTTTCTTACCACGCATGCTTGAAATATCAGTGTGGCGCGATCATATCCCAAACAATAGGTCAAGTTTACTTATGAGACTTCTTGTCAATTAATAAAGCATCAGCAACAGGATAAATTACCAACAGATAATTGTTACAAATATTAATTGTTCAGAAAAATAACGGATGAAAATTGGCGCAGTTAGAATTTAAGACGCGATGCGATGTTATTAATAAGGACAAGGGGTAAAGAGTGAAGTGGCCTGTGTTACGTAATAGTTTAATTGATTCAGTTCATCTTGAGATGAGAAAAAAATCCATATTTATTGTGATAGAAACATTATTGGTTGCTTATCCCGAAGTGCCATGTCGCAGTACGAACGGAAAATCGATATCGGAGCCCCGCCCAATGTCGTATTCAGCCAGCCCCAGCAGTCACCTGGCCGCCTGCAGGAATAATCAAGGTAATATCCCACCCATTTCGCTATAAAATTGATGCACGCCTTGTCTGGGATTATTTAATGATAAACATTGACTGCTGCTGGAGAGAGTTTCAAGTGAGGACACCGACGTAACGGGAAACTTCTCTTCTCAATTTTGGGACTAGGAATTGAAGCAGTGGTTGGTAAGTAACGAAACCGACTTTTGCCGATTTCCATTGGTACACGTCCATTTTCATTGCTTCTTTTTTGCATTTCGTTGTAAATATACTGGTCGACGTTCATGGTGATTCTGATGAATATGTTTTATTTTCAAGTTTCATCCATTTCAATTCTGTTTCCATTGACAGTTATGTAACAACAGAAAAATATAAATAGGAAATAACCTTTGAATTTCAACTCCCCCACAATACTAGAATTTGGGTGTCAAATTCTTATGACGTTTTTTTCATGATTACGTCCCTTAGTCTGTCACCATCTCCTATAAAATCCTTGCGCATGCAACAACTGATACAATAACAATTCGTTCTTTGCGTTGGTCCAACAGGGAATGTTTACAACACGAGCCGCAATTTCTTATTGTGAAGTACAATGTAGTAGGCCTACATTTAGGCCTACCGCCGGTACGTCGGTGTATTTTATATATCGGCATTACATGTTCATTGATTTACATATTTCATCTACCGGTATTTCAAAATTGCTTATACCTATTTTGATACTAATACAAGTATATATTATTCCCTGCCTAAGAAGTGATAAATCATGAACTTCGGTGCCATAAAATCTTTCGTTACAAACTCACACCTCGAGCTAAATTTCATTCGAGGTGAAGAAATGCATGGACTGAAACAAAAATTAGACAATACCTCTTCACATTTTGTGACCATATGTCACATCGAAAATCAGATTTCTTGTTGCCATCGTTCCATCTCAAGTTACCGGTATGATTTGTTACGTACATGTAACAACGAGAGATGTGGTCACTTTCGATAATGATGTCGACTTGATGATTTCGCCAATTAAATGATACTCTTTCGAAGAACCATGATTGTATAGGACGTGTACAAAATTGGCCCATGACGGACCTTATTTTTCGTAGGTAGGCCTAACCTATCACCATCCTTAGCCCTACAACTGCCCAGTTTGGAAACAATAATCATGATAGATAGGCCTATATGGCATTTGGGTCAGTTGTGTTCGCCTTTTTGCCTTCGAGAGACCGAATGCAA
>NMRB01001115.1:135424-152912 GCA_002633025.1 Notospermus geniculatus | reverse complement strand
CAATACCTGCCCAATACAGTATCCTAATTAATACTTTTCCCCTAACATGAACAATTTAGGTGTGCTAGGGCTGCTTACAATTCTAACAATAATCCTTCCTCCTTAATCTCCAGATAGTGCAAGGGAACAAATCGTGCATCTGCATGCCACTTCTACTTTTGGTGATCAGGATATTCATATTGGTTGATAAAAGAAGACCATGGTTAATTAAAGATTTGCCCTTAATTTGCACTGCTGCAGTTCTCTGCTCCACAGAATAAGTGTTATTTCACATGATCACTGTAAGGTAGAACCTTTTTAACTGCAGAGTGGTGTGTTTCCAGGAGCCATCTGGTGCACTACAACTAATTTTGCCTGTAACTCTCAGTATTTCAACTTATGCCATTGCATTATAGGGAATCGACGCTGATCTCAACCAACACTATTTTGACCCTCGGTCACGTGGCTGTAGCCTTGAAAGATGTGCCAAAAACTGTGGAATCAGTGCTACAGATATTCCAGCAAAGGTTTTGTTGTCCACCATCACCATTGGATGTCTTGATTATAGACCAGCTGGGGTGTATGATCATAGCACAGTGTGTAAGTACTGCGTATGTGTTCAATCCACAGATCCAGACGAATCTTGTTGACCTTCACAGTCAGATTTTGGTCTCAGTAGTTGTCTCTTTTGATGTGAAATTTGACAGTGATTTGGTTCAACAGTGACGAATGGTTGTGACTGTTCTGACTGAATAACTCTCTCTTCCAGCCTACTATTCAACAAGAGATTATGTCCATGTTCAATCTCGTCAGTATAACAAGCAGTTCAGCATACTGTCGGGCAGGTGACCCAAGTCATGGATACAGGTGAGAATGAGTGCTTGTCAGGAGTTCACGAGGATGAAATCAGATCCTCCAGTGAAATGAGGAACAGAGTAGGGCCAGTGAAATAACTGGTTAATGCCTCAGGGAGTGAGAAGTGTGTGAAGTAGGATGTAGGCCTTGTTGCATGACTTAAATTCATTCAGAAGTCTACACTCAGTGCTCGTGTACACGTATGCAACCAGAGTGTGTAATTGTCACAATTCCTGATGGGATGATGCTCATGAAGGTGTGTTTGACATATTTCAGGCATGTTTCATTAGCGGTGATCAATGCATATGCAAACATCGCAGCCAACATCCAAGGCGAGGAACAGATGACAGACCTGTTGGTGCGCATGCTTGAATTGTTTGTGCAGTTAGGCCTGGAGGGAAAGAGAGCAAGTGAAAGGGCACCAGCTGCTCTGAAGGTAAATCTGTAATAATTGCCTTACGATCTGTAGATGTACCCGGTAAAAGGAATTGGGCGAGAGTGTAACCAGTGCTTCACCTACCATTGACGACACAATGAATGCTCAGTTCACAACTGAAATGGGGAAGTTTTGGCCACAAGCTGGCATAGTCTCTTTTTGGAACTCAAGAGACCAAGATTGAAGTCAGATATGTCCAGACTTTGTTAGAACCATGAATATGATTGGATGTCTGGTCGTCTTACCTTTCAGGCTAGTAGCAGCGCTGGTAACCTTGGTGTCTTGGTCCCTGTCATTGCCACAGTGAGTACATATGTTTGCCCAGCCTCTTTGAAGTAACAAACAGCTACATTGTATCTTGAAGTCTGAACTGAGATACATATTACATGTAAAACCAATAATCTAATGATTCAACTGATCTCAACGCCTCACATTTGTTTCAGTTGACTCGACGCCTTCCGCCGATCAAGGACTGCAAGCCACGACTCATGAAACTCTTCCGTGACTTCTGGGCGTACTGTGTGGTGATGGGATTCACTGTGGAGGACTCCAGTAAGAATATACCCTCTTCTTTAGTGTCAGAAAAGCTCAGCGGGAAGAGGGATAAGCATCAGTTTAAGTTGATTTCGTTCTGATAATAACTTGCATGTATAATACTGATGTAGTCGTATATATATATTATATGATTATGTAACTTTGATTTTGTGTGGACTATGATACCCATGGCATCCCGATGTCCAATGTCTTTGTGCCTTAACTTGGCTTGATTTGACCAGAATGGCTTCTCCTTAACCTGAACCTACTCTAAACGCTGCATACATGTGAAAGATCCATTCCCTATTACGGCTTAGTTATATTGCTTTCCCTGGCTGAGTCTGCATTTCAGGCCCCTGTGCTCATGTGGGAGTTGAAACTGTCCTATAGGGCTCACTTCTAACTTCCTGTTACAAAATCATGCAAATGTGTCCCTTTGGCAGATATTTCTGAGATAGTTTGGTTGTGTATACCCCTCCAGTCCACCCCAGTGCATTTGCTGTCTCAAAAGTCAATTCTCCGCAGGCTTTGCGCTCCTCACACTTATGAGGAGTGATAATTTTCTGCACTCCTTCAGTTCCTAGAGTGAAGCTTTGCCCTTCTAATGACACATTATGGTTGCAGGCACAAAATCCAGGAAGTCCCCTATGGGTGAGTATGTGTATTTGTCATGTTACTGTATCCGTCATTTCCCCCACTATTCATCTTGCAGGGTCTTCACACCTGCTGTTTGGATGTCAACTTTACCATTGTTGTTCCGTGTCTGCTTTCAGAGCGCTTTTCAAATATTTTGTTGTCATACAAAACCAAGTAGGCCCTAGTTGCGATGAACATGTAAGAATAGGCTGCAGTGTCTATATGGACTGCTCTTTCCTGCTGAGTTCTGCAGATACCCTGTTAAAGGGACTCTGTGTGGTATTACCAGTAGCAAATGGGGATTGGCACAGCAGAATCATCCAAATCCAAACTCATGATATGGGTTACTATTAGTAAATCTTTAATGCAGCGTGTCAATTTTGGCCTGCAGTTACTCCTAGTTGGTTGCTGATGTCACTTATTATGGCTGGGAAGTTGAAATGATTGTGCCTGTCATGGAGTCATTTCAAAGCCATGCTAAACTTAATGCTAAATGAATGTGTGTGGTGATAGATTCTGCTTGCCATATGCATTTTAGAGGAGGAATGTACACTCGCTTGAAGGCTCTAGATCTGGTGTCCTGTTCTGGTTGAGGGAACTAATGCATTATTTCAACGGATTTCAGGGCTCTGTTTATTCACCGATGTTCCATTTTACTCACTTTCAATTCAGTGACTTCTTACCTGTAAATTTTAATTCTTTTTATTCAAATTTGTATTCAATAATATCTGCCTTATACATATGGTTATAATACATGGTGCGAGGTTTCAAAGCTGACTCTCCATATTCTGAAATATCTATTTTCCATTAGTAACTTGGTGTTGGTTCTTCCCAGTATGGCTTCAGTTCAATTCTTGGAAGCCCACCGCAGACGTTGTAGTTAAGTCCTCAATCAAGAAACCCAACCTCAGTACCGTAGCTTTTGTTCATGGGAGGACGCTTTCAGAGAAATTTTCTCATCATCAAATAATTGCCAGGATACGTGACAGTGTTAACTGAAAATCCAAATATTTGTTCACTTCCTTTTATTTTCTCTTTTATAACATGCTTTGTCTTATCATCCCTTACCTGTTCAGCTGTGTCGACAGGTAACAGTAATCATAAGGATTGATGCAGTCATCGCTTTGAAAGCAATATTTTCCTTTGGGAAGCAAGAGTACTCCGTAATGTCTGTTTCCAGTTACTGCCCCTCCAATGGTAAACAAGCAGTACATGCACCCTTATATGGACTTGTGATCAGAATAAAGTAAAAGCTCTATCAACGAAGTGCACTGTGCTTAGTGTATAGCTATTACTTAGGTCGAGCGTGCTCTCGCAGTTTCTTGGTGGAGATCTTGCCTTTACTAAAAGCAAGGAGGGCACAGAATATCACTACTTGATATAGGATGGAAAATGTTGCTTTCATAAGTCCCATCTGTTCTTCTTATCGCATTCAAGTATCTGTTAAATATCCGTACAGTTGAGGTCATATTTTATCCAGTGATTGAAAGTGGTGTAAAAGTAGAAATGGTCGTTTGAAGTATTGGTACACAATTGTTTTGTCAGTAACTTCTTATTACTGCACTAGAGGCCAGCATTTAATGAAATAAAGTTCCCCTGTGTATCTGCCTGTGTTAAACATTCTGTGTAATCATCGTCAGGGCCAGATTCAATGGTGCTGTCAGATCTTCCTAACAGCATGCTCAGGTCCTTGTGTTACATGTTTGTGCACAATCAAAAAAGCACAGCACCCTGTTGTTTCATTACCCATGTGTACGGGCCGCATGTTGTTTTGTGGTCACGGTCATGCCAGCTGTTCTCAGAGTTTGTGAAATGTACTATCCTAGTTGTGATGATAGTGTAACGTTAAACCAAAAGTCAGCAGTTCTATATGGCCAAAGAGACTAAGTCAAGACGTATAATATTTTATATATAACATGTATTACTGCTCAAATATAGTAAAGAAATATATATACAAATTGTAGATGAACACTTACATCAATTCACTTCACTTCGGGCCCAGAGGCGTATCCCTGGAATACCGTTTTCCACTTGTTATCCTGGGCAGCGTACTGCCTAGAGATGTGAGTCTGGGGGAGCAGAACTGACTTCTCCCAAGGGATTCAGGGTTTATATACCCTCTCAGTCAACCTGGTTCCAGGCATACCCTTAGGCCACACTTTTTATATTTATTGGATTACGGATTTTTCAGGCCGAAACCTATGTAGGAGGGGAGGGAATAAAAATAAAAATAAAATACAAAAATCTTTGACTTTTTAATTTTTTCCCTAGTGTTACGTGCTATGCGTCAGAGAAATTCAAGGGGGAGGGAATAAAAAAAGTGAAATGTGGTAAAAAAGAAGTAAAACCTTTTATTGATGCAACAGTAGAACAAGAGATAGGGCCTACATAGGGGCCTATATCCTGAAAATACAGGGCGTCAGCATTTAAATATAAGACCATCGGGAATTTTATTTTTTTTCAACATTTTCAAAAAACCTGGGGGGCGGATCCGTAATCCAATAAATAAAAAAAGTGTGGCCTTACAGTCAACCTGGATCCACAGAGGCACAGTGATTGCTGATTGGTCAGCAGATCACTGGCTTAAACAAATACCAGAAAACAAACACACACTACAGCATTGTGGAACGGTAATTAAATATACAGGGAATGCAATGGTAAATATATACAGGTACAGAGATGAGTAGGAAAATATGGAAGGATATATACAGATAGGGAGGAGGCAAGTGGCCAATAGCGCATTATTGTCACAATAGGCTAGAGAAATTGACTCGTCTGGGGTGGGCTCTTCTTTACACCAGATTTCACCAGTTGTCCATAATTTTGCAGAATTTTTTGCTCTTCAGGGGCTCTTTGCGACATCTTTCCTAGTTCACTCATTGCCCAAAACTTGCCACGCCACTGATCTTTCATATTTGATGATGCAAAACAGTCAGAAAAATGCACGTACATGCTCATTCTTGATTCTTCTTGTAGGGATGTGGCCGCGGGAGTGGTATGAAGGAGTTTGTGAGATTGCCTGCAAGACCCCGGTGTTGATCTCCAAAGATGCTCATCTCAGATCCGAACTTCAGTACAACTCAGCCCTGAAGAATGACGGCATTGCACCTGTAAGTTGTGAGCAGATATTATGAAGAAAATGAGTTCTCTATTGTGTCGACTGACAGTATTGACCTGTTTCTAAAGTGCTGTTGTATGGCTTATTCCTGTGTTTGTCTTCTAGGCCGAGCTGAATGAGATACGACAGACTATCATACAGCTGTTAGAACATTCGTCTGAAATTGTCACTATAGTCAACAAGATGACTTTTGCTCAGTGCACGTATCTCCTATCCGTGCTGAGACTTGAGACGTTATGGTAAGTTATGAATTTCTGAAGTATTCTATTTATCTATGTATTGTGAACTTCAGTGCGAGTGAGTAGGGAACATATTGTGGCTGCCTTCCAGTGAATGAGAAATTTGGTGCAGAGTAAGGTGCAACTGCATGCCTTGTATGGAAAGACCCTGAGAGGTCATTTAAGAGTCGGAAAACTACGTTGTCACTTACTTATTTTATGACAAATCATCATTTGTACCTTTGATATTTCAGTGTGACGCATTCCAAAGATTCCACAGCTTTCCATCGGTTGTTTTCGTACCTGGAGGATAATACTATCTTCAAAGATAAAGTTGGCATGTGGGTGTGTCTTGCTTCCGTTGGAGATCAGACATTCAAGAGGTTTCTGGACAGAATGGACGAAAAGGTGAATGAATTGCTCTTGTACCTCTTAAAGAAACTGGTGATGGGATTTGATCCGACTTCTGTCCCCTTGCCCCAGAATGATAACGATGAATTCCTGGTACTTTTCAGGCTAAAACAACATCCATTGATGGCAGTCTTGATATTCATGCCCAGTTTCTCCTGGTCAAGTTCAATCATGTCCACAAAAGAATAAGACGAGTGGCTGACAAGTTTCTCTCAAAGCTTGTGGACAGGTTTGTAGTTCCCAGTTTAATTTCACCTTAATAACCCGTTACTATTTCATGATCACCAACAAGAAGAATGTATTCATGATGACATTTGCAATTGTAGGTAGTGTTATTTCACAGGTCTGGTTCTAAGGAATAAGACAAGATCGTTTCATTTTCAGATTTCCACATTTGCTCTGGAGTGGAAAGGTTCTTAGGACGATGCTGGATATTCTGCAGAATTTGTCACATGGCCTTGAGGAGGTAAATATTCAAAAACCAGGTGTTTCTTTGCCATTGAGCCAATAGATTGCACTTCGTTATTTGCACAACAGACATCTCTTTTTGTGTATCTCTGAATATACCATGTAATGGATCTTGTCAGTGTCAACTCAATATCTCACTTGCAGGATCCGAATCTGAAGGCTCCAGTCTTCGACATTCCCGGTGTTGCTGACAAGTTGACTGTCATGGACTCAATGACAGACAGAGAGGTAGGTGATACTGTCGAGCTTCTAGAGGGTGCATCTATTTTGCGGTGTCCTTTTTCGTTCATTCCTCTTGGAGCACAATCTGGGAACTTCTTTTTCTGTTTCAGAGTATCGTGCGGGATTTTGCTGCAAGAAGTCAAGGCATTTTACAGGAGGCCATGAAATGGGCTCCAAATGCAACCCGGTCCCATCTGATTGAATATCTTTTGGAGATGCAAAACTCCTCTGAGGGCCTCCTGCAGCACACTGGTCTTGCTTTGGCAACTGAGAGTGTGCTCAACTATGCTGGCTACAATCAGTTGGCTAAGCCATTAGGGGTGAGTACTAATGCCGTTGTCACTGATTTCAGAGAATGACACACTAAGACACCCCAAATTCCCTAAGTGTACTTGCCATCTTTGTTAATCCCATGTACCGGGGTATTCAAAGTTTAATTCAGATGTTTCTTTGCCTTTGTCAGATGGGAACTCTTGATCGGCGACCACGGTGCGTGAAGAATGACTCGTCGAACTTCATGGCACAGTTGAGCATGAGAAGTCGTTACATGGGTCAGGTGAACGGCATGATGGCTGTGTACGGAGGTGAAGAGGAGGGCCTTGTACGCATATTGTTGGCCGATATTGACAAGGCCTGTAAAGCAGCAGGTGAGTGTCCTTCAGTATCTCCATGCAGACTAATTTGCTCTTCCATTAAAGGTTATTTCCTGGTGTAAGTGCAAATGATATGGAGGTTAATTTTTAATGGGTGTAGTTTCTGAAATGGCTGTCAATCCACACACTGCTAGTGACGTGCATGATCCTAAATAATCGCTGTTTGAATGACTGTTTCAGATCCTGATAAGTTCAGAGAGGCCCTGTTCCGATCCTGTGCACTCCTCATCCTCCTTGATGGAACACATCGCCAGCTTCTCCACGGCATGTGCTGGTCACCAATCAAATTCTTTCATGAGAAGTCCATGGAGAGTGCTGTGGCATGCTGGGAGTGGCTACTGGCGGCGAGGCCTGACATGAGTCTACCGGTGAGTTTCCCTCACAACAACTTTATGTCCAGTTCCCAGGAAGCATGACTTCGAAATCGAATACGATTGCATGGATTCAATGAAAAATCTGTTCTGTGTCTGTTTTCAGTTCATGCAAGAGATGGCAGCAGCGTGGCAAATGACTATTGACATGAGACTTGGTGTATTTGCAAAGGATGAACCAGAAATATGTCCGTTGGCCGCCTCCGAGTCGAACATCCCCAAACCGACACCACCCTATGTAGCTCCACACCAGATATGGACTAAGGTACAACCTGGCATACTTCATTCATCTTAGATGCATCTTTCCCGCTCTCCCAATGTGGCCTCCGTACAAGTGAACCTTTTGTGATTATCCTGTTTCTTTTTTGAACAGTTCCTTGCAGAGAGAATTGAAATTGCCAAATACTGCAGTAAAGACCAGGTGGAGATTTTTGCCTCGTTGCTTCACAAGAGTTTATCCATAAGTGTTGGGAAACCGCACTGTATCATGTCACGACATATTGCTGCTCTCGGACCACGCATCAGGTAAGAATTCTTTCTAGTTTCATTCTCCTCTCGCTTGGTAAAATGAACATCTTGAGCCGAGCCTGCTGCAAAAACATTTCTGAAAATGAGCTGTGGACTCGTGCAAGTGTGCTGGGAATTGATTCATTCACTTGTAGGATTCCATTCTTTGAATATCAGAAGAGACGAATATGCCTAGCATCAATCTTTATACTTGCCTTATATCCTCAGGTTGCTGACGATGGGTCTGTCCCTGTTACAAGGAGATATCCTACCCAATACAACCAGCAAGACTGTCCTGCGAAGTCGTGTCTACGCAGCA
This sequence comes from Notospermus geniculatus, assembly GCA_002633025.1. Taxonomy (NCBI): domain Eukaryota; kingdom Metazoa; phylum Nemertea; class Pilidiophora; order Heteronemertea; family Lineidae; genus Notospermus; species Notospermus geniculatus. The sequence goes on along the minus strand of NMRB01001115.1, from coordinate 144,185 downwards.
ACTTTGGATTACTTCAGTGTACCACCAACGTACCCAACACAGAAAGGAGCTGAACTGAGAGAAGATACCATCCTCTTGATCAAATTTTGGCAAACGATGCACTCGGATAAGAAGTACTTGAGATCAAACACAATCTCCGTTGGAGGTACATGTATGTTTTAAATCTTATAACCAAAATCTGGATGTTGTGGTGAGGTGACTAACGTTAAGTGTTAAAGTAGAAGGTTGTGCCTGAGGGCCTTTGCAAGATGTGTAGTGGATCACCCAGATTACTCATTCTTACCGTCTATACTGAGTTATATTGAACCCATATCCCTATAATACTCTTACTTCATTTTGAACCACCAAGGGTTAACATTGCTACTCTGCCTCCTTTGGAGTGGAGTCCAAAGGTGAAGGGACCAGAGGCTGTGATATTTCAAGATGTTTTACTTCGAATGAGTTGCATTTATACCTTGTTTGCAGATTCCAGTGACTTTGGCCCCAACACGTTGAGCACCATGACACCAGATCTACGATCAAGTGGCGAGTTCCGTCAGCCAGGCGCTCCGCCTCAGGGCTGGATGAATACAATGCCACTGAGCAGCAACATGTCGACGATTTCCAAACGCTCATCTGGTAAGTAAATATACAAATTCACAATTATGCTCATTTTTGACCAAGATTATAAACATTCATTAGACTGCTACATGTATATGCATGAATGATCAGCTTGAATTCCAGGAGCCTCTTTCATAAAGTGACTTTAAGCTAATGGTACCTTTAACCAAATGGAAAATGCATTGAGTTAATAGTACCATTAGCTTAAAGTCACTTTATGAAACAGGTCATACTGTAACATCTAACTGTATAGAATAGCCTGAAAATTGGAGTCTGTACAGATTTTTCACCGTAACATTGAATGCTTCAAGATATTTTAACTCATTGAATGCCATTAACAAGGGCTGTCTGTGAGGTATTTCTCCAAAGTGCTGGTGATTTGAGAAAATGTTGCTCATGGAAAACGTCTAAAGCATATTCCTTTGAATGTTTTCACACTTTTCATCTCATTTGATAAGTTGGAAATCAGTGATACTAAGACAGTGCGTGTTACATTATTATGTAACCGGGTATAGATATACTTTGTATGAGAGAATCTGTAGGATTTTCCAGTCTCAAGTATAACCTTGGTACTTTCTTCTTTGCAATCACTTGAAGAAGACCCTCGTAAGTTATTAATGTGTGGGTCAAAATTGTGTGTACCCCCTAAGTAGCTAACTGTGAATTGTTTTGTTGTGTGCTGCATATCGATTGGAAAGTTTATCTACCCATCCGTGTAAATTCCAGGAGTCTGTCCTGCAGAATCTATCATTTGGTCCAGAAAGCTCTCTTGTAAGCAGAATTGCAACGCCAGCAGCTGCATCTCAATATTTAGTACATGTATAACATAAACCCTCAAAATAAATTTGTACATGTATTTTGGGTCCCAAATCAGGTTTTATAGTGATGCTGTCCCCAGATGCTGAACCGTGTCTGATGGATGGGGGGACCTTGGTTGAAAAGAAAGCTTCGGTGATGTCGTGTAGCTGTACTGATGTTGACGTGTTTGTTTCCTCCCGCAGGCACTCCCGCTATCTTCATTGAGGAGGTCGACGGACCCTGTCCCAACACCCCAGGTTTTATTACCAATTCTTGTTCTTACTCTTTTTACATTAGGAAGTTCGTCTAGTGCAGGTTACACTTCGCATTGTCCCACGTCATAGCCATTTTGTTCAACTCTCATCTTGCGCAGCAGTATTACTGTTTTTGTTGTATTTCTAGTACATTTGAGGGGATGGGAATGTTTCAGTGATCTTTGAAATTCATCCCCTTGCCTCTTGCCTCCCACAGTTTTAAATCATGGTTCTTTATCGTACTAATTTTTCATTGAATTCCTTTCTGATTACTAACCAAAATACACTGCACTATATGTGCAGAGTGACAAGGTAGAATGTCAGGGCTTTTTGGATCAAAAATCAAGAAGGACGTGGCCTTCTTTGAGGCAGCAGCTCAGTGGGACAGGTCCCTTATGTGACAGAGGAGGTGGCTCTATGTATAAAAAGGGCTAACACTGGTACCGGTACATTGGTGGAAGTCAAAGTGTGGGTTATTTCATCCTTGTGGAGGATTAGACGCTCATGACATTCAAAGTAATTGACTCTGCTTTCAGAACGAGGATTTTTTTGAGCTGTTTTGTTTCTAAGCGGAGAAAATCTAGTGTATTGTCGAACGGAATCTGATCACTGCTTTGTAATGTAAACCATGTTTTAGAGGATCTGATGAATTCACAGAGCTTTCCGTATCCGTCTGCTTCCTTCAAATATTGCGTCGTCTATCACTCAAGATTTTCCTTTGGTGACCAGCTAGGGTTTGTTTCAAGTTTTGTAGCTAGATTATATCCCTGTCCAGTGGTATTTGACCTGTTATTAGATAGTTTGCATGATTGTTGTTGGTTATATCACCCGTCATACAATTTACGTCATCTCTGTGAGGGCAATTCAAAGGTGGGGAAATGAGTGGCACAGTTGAAGTGTCTGTGCATGACACCTTTGAGTGTGTGGGTTCAAGTCCTGGTCACATCTGCTCTTCAGGTGTGAGAGAGGGTGATTCTTACTTGCCATACAAGTTTGCATGAATCAGGTTTCCCTCCTGTGTTTGATGCATATCGGTATTAAAATCACCAAATGTTCAAAAATTTGATCATCAATTTACAAGTTGCTGACAGACAAGTAAAAAATTCCTCTCAACAGGTTCACATGTATTGTTTCTTGCAGTATCTGACATCGAGTGTTCTTCAAAATGAAATTTATACATTTCAATTTCTTATTTCTGGAATTGTGTTGTTTTCTTACAGCTTACTAGAGATTTGTTGCACGGCCTGGTGTCAAAAGGGCTTCTAGATGCATTCTCACATGTCAGACTAATCCTTGTTATCTTACAGGGTCCCCAACAAAACTCTCCTCCAGTCTTGACCGTAAAAGTTTAAAAATCCATGGCCACCACCATCATCATCATCGTAGTCATGCCAGCCAGCATGGAGTTGGTTACAACTACTATATCATGCATACACGCAGCCTGCCCCAATCAGGTGCAGGCAGCCACCATGGTATCAGTAAAATTATGACTTTTTAGATGCTTTGTCGATATACGCATACCCTCACTATGGTGTGGGACCATTTGGGTACATAGTATAATCCATCTTGCAGTGCAGCTTTTAGCTGCCTATCCCTCAACCCTGATCTTATTTTCCTGTTTATTGTATATATCTCAGGAACTAAAGCTCTCAAATGAAGTGAGAAATGTAGCAGTTAAAATTGGCAGTTCCAAAATTTATTTGCAAACCTCTGCTTGCTATCCCTCATCGTGAAACTTATACCGGCAGACTCTGTTTTGGGCTTAGCTATTCCCTGCTAGCTTACCATGCCAAAAAGCCCATGGATGGTCCATCTATGGATGGAGTCGGTGAATCATTCTTCTTTTAGGCTGCCTTCAGTGGCAGGACTGGCAATGGTGCTATATTGGAGAATTATAGGCACCGTCCCTCTTGACAGTAACTGAATTGTTCCTCTAATGACCACATCAGTCTGAAGGTATTAGAAAACCTGGAGTGGAACAGAGGATCAGACCAAGACTGTCAGCTGATTGAGGCCGCAGAGCTTTGCGCTGTTGCATTCATATACTGAATCCAGAGAAAGACTTCAGTCACAGGATGACCATTAATCATCATAGTCGCACCGCCAGTACAGTTGTGAAATGAATAGTGCATTTCAGAATGATGTGTGAAATAGCTTCCATGATACCTGCAGGCTGAGAGCTGATCTTTTGTAGATGCATGATTAACTTTAATTTACTTAGTTGACCATCTTCCTTTCTTGTGTGTGTTTTATCTTGTTTTCACATTTGTCATTTCCATTTCAGGGACAAGAAAAAGTGTGGAAAGAAATGAATCATTTGTGAAGGATTACATGAAGAAGAGAAATCTGATTCTTCTGTTACTGGTAAGTAAGATGAGGGTTGAAATAAACCCTTAACCCTGAGCTGGCAATGACGAATGACAGTATCAGGCTGATAACCCCAATTTGGTCCAAGATCCAAAACAAGTGGTTTATTCCTTGTTTTTTCAGGCTAGTGAAGCAGAACGACTGGTGACGTGGCACAACCCCCTCGGGAATGCTGATCAGAGCATACCATTGGAGAGCACAATAGCAGCGTGGCGCAGTCAGCCAAGCATTGACAAACAATGGAAAGATAACACACAGCTGGCCTGGGACATAGCACCTGCGATGGCAGTTAGTCTCCCTGAAAGGTATGCCTCCTGAAGTAGCCTAACATATATTTGGTTTCCAAATACTACGCGATATCTGTTTGTATTTTTGGGGTTTGTGTCAGATGTCTAATGTTTTCTGCTGTTTGCTCCAGATTCCGCGGATCTGAGACCCTCAAACTGGAGGTGACACGCCTTGTGCGGCGGAACCCTGAAGCCGTGTCTCATCTTCCCCATGCATTACATTTCCTGGTGACACCTCATACTGTGGAGACAGATGCCCCAGAGGTAACCGATCACAAAGTTTGTCTTACTATCAAGAGAGGCAACTCAATTTTTGCCCGATTGGCTAGGCATACATTGTGGCTGGGATCGTTGCATGATAGATTGTTGTGCGTCACAGGAATATACCGTACATGCAGTTCAGATTTCTTTTAATTTCTATGTCTCATTTCAGCTGACCCACATGTTGACATGGTCGGCGGCCGCTCCAGTCGTGGCTCTTTCATATTTCTCCAGACAGTATCCCCCACATCCACTGACTGCACAGTATGCTGTCAAGGTGCTGAGGTCATATCCACCGGTACGTTGTTCTTGCTCAAATAACCTCTAGTATTTCAAGAAATTAATTTGCCAATACAGAATACACATGTACCAATGCACAGCTGATGTACATGGTTTGCACAGCAGTGTGGAGGAGGCTCTCTGCTTTCGTGCACTGGTCCATGCAGTACTACAATATTTCATCTCTAAAAATGTTGTATTACCTGTTTTTTTTTAGGACGCTCTCTTGTTCTACATTCCACAACTGGTGCAGGCAATCCGATATGATACAGTAAGTGTCATGCAAAGATCTAATGATGCATTGATTCAATGAGCACTACAACTTTAAGGTCTCAAGGCATTGTCCTCAATCAAATCTTCCATTTACACTTCAGCAATACCAGTTGCGCTGTCATACCAAGTTTGCTCTTAAAGCCTCACAGTATTGAATTTTACGATATTTTCAAAGTGTTAGGAGACTGCAGGTAGGCCTATAGGTCTCACAGCCTCTTGCTTGAAGGTCCCCAAAATACTTGCCTGATACATACTTCAAAGAATCAAGGCCTGGTTTTCAGCACACATTGAAAAAACTTCACGTATATTTCTAATGTAATCAGATAGACCATAGTACATTTTACACTCCACTAACGTCGGAGGACGTTAGCACTTTCTTAATTCAATACAGTGAGGCTTTAAAGTCGTGGTGTTACTGATGGTTTCAAAGTCAGAGTTCATGATGATAATTGTGAGAATCCCCAATTCCTATTCATTTCCTTGAAATCATAATGACAACAACATATTAATTTTTCAGATGGGCTACATGACAGAATTTATCCTTTACATAGCAGCGGAGTCGCAACTTCTTGCCCACCAGCTGGTCTGGAACATGAAAACAAACGTGTATCGGGATGAAGATGGATCACAGCTGGATGAGCAAATTGGAGAACACCTGCAGAATCTGATGGATCAGATGGTGAAGTCGCTCTCTGGGTCTGCATTGAACTTCAACAAGAGAGAGTTTGACTTTTTCGAGAAAATAACAGCAATATCTGGGGAAATTAAGCCATATCCCAAAGGTGCTGAAAGGAAGAAGGCATGCCTGAAGGCACTGAGTCAAATCAAGTTGGAACCTGGCTGTTATCTTCCATCGAACCCGGATTCTATTGTGATGGAGATTGACTACAAGTCTGGGACTCCGATGCAGAGGTAAATATCCAAGTCTCACAGCTTTTGGCCTTGTGCCTCGTCACCAGACCCAGCGAATTTTCAGTACAACTGGAATTGGGATTTTGTGTCAAATCAAAACAGCTTTCACTTCACTTAACACACACTTGTACTCTTAACCTCTTACTTGAACTTTCAGTGCTGCCAAAGCTCCCTACCTCGCAAGGTTCAGGGTCAAACACTGTGGAGTGAGGGAAGTGGAAAAATTAGGGATGATGGACACGAAGGAAACCGCACGAGCACTTGAACTGCATTCCGCCTCACAGTTAGTGTGGCAGGCGTGTATCTTCAAAGTCGGGGATGATGTCCGTCAAGACATGCTCGCTCTCCAAGTCATTGCTCTCTTCAGAAATATATTCCAGTTGGTCGGTTTGGATCTGTACTTGTTTCCGTATCGAGTTGTGGCAACATCCCCTGGGGTAAGTCAAATGATGAACACAGTTTGCAGTCTTTAATCAGTTGGTCCTTCATTCTTTTGAGTGTCTATTTCAAAAAATAATATTGGGTGTATTCTACATACCGGTAATCTGCTTGTGCACTTAGAAGAGAGCGATTCCCTGTGCATATTTATATGAGTGTTCTCTTATTTCTAGTGTGGTGTCATTGAATGTGTGCCAAACAGCAAGTCTCGTGATCAGATTGGTCGCCAAACTGACGTTGGGATGTATGAATATTTCAAGACAAAGTATGGAGATGAGAGTACCCCAACTTTCCAAGCTGTAAGTATTGAGTACCAGGGCTGTGCTCAGTTTTATGAAGTGGTGTGTGTCGAACACATCTATAACAGTATTTAGTCAAAATCCGGCAAATACTGTAACCTAATCAATAGCAAATCATTCAGATGAAATAGCAAATCATTGAGATGACAGTTCATATAGACTGGTAACTGTTATTTCATTTCCAGGCTCGGAGGAACTTCATAATGAGCATGGCGGCATACAGCGTGGTCAGCTACCTGCTTCAGATCAAAGACAGACACAATGGAAACATCATGTTGGATTCTGATGGGCATCTCATTCATATTGGTAAGAGGAAAATGGGGACTGTTTTGTACTTTTGCTGACCTTTGCCATAGTTGTTAAGGAATTTTGCTTATGGTGCCAGGCTGTGAGCAATCACCCTGGTTGTGCATCACTCTGACTGACATCTGTATCATGTTTTCCAGACTTCGGTTTCATGTTTGAGAGTTCCCCTGGTGGAAACTTGGGCTGGGAATCAGATATCAAACTGACAGCGGAAATGGCTATGATAATGGGAGGTCCCGACGCACCGCCCTATCAGTGGTTTCTGGAACTGTGTCTTCAGGCATACCTCGCAGTCAGGTAAGTCATCAGAGAACTGTACTTAAACTTTGACTTTAATTATCTTCAAAGATCACTTTCTTTAGTTTTTAACACTGAAACTCAGTGAATCATTGTACTTCTTCCCCACAGAAAATACCAAGAGCCAATAGTCTCCCTTGTCTCCCTGATGTTGGACACAGGATTGCCATGTTTCCGCGGCCACACAATCAAGCAGCTTCGCGAACGCTTTGCACCTGGTCACAGTGAGAAACAAGCCGCCAGCTTCATGCATAAGGTGATTCAGAACAGCTCTATGAGCTGGTGGGGTAGAACGTATGATATCATGCAGTACCTACAGAATGGCATTCCTTATGCTTAGACGCTTCCAGACCTTGGGTAACTTCTGCACTAGGATACCCTTTGGAGCTCCCATATTTTGAGAATTTAGCCCCGTGAATGTACAGTAGAAGAGTTGTTTTTTTTTCATTAGACAGACTATGTACATAATGCAGTTCACAACTATAATTTTCTTGAATGTCGTCATAATTCAGGCCATGTGCTTTGTTCTCTGTGCACACGTCATGTGCCTTTGTACGTGATGGTGTATATTATGCCTATGTGATGGTATACATTAGAAGTGTATGTGATCGTACACATTACATGTACATGTAGGTGTGTTCCATGGTTACATTACGTGTAGGTGTGTTCCATGGTTGTTGTCAGTTAGAACAGTTTCAAAACTTTCATTTTCTCAGAGTTATATTTATTAAGTGGAAAGGTCATAGTTGTTTGCTAATTTGATATGAATTATGATTAAACAGTCGTGTGTGCCAAAACCTACAACAGTGAGTGAATAGCATGTCTGTGATATACAGTGAAACCACTAAACGTTCGATTTTACCCAAAATTTTCATGGCTTTCCTTACCAGCAAAACCCTGACATAGATATGTCTTTGTACATGCATCAGTGAGCTCATATTTTACGTTAAAAAAATCAAGTGTGAGAACGACCTACGGTACATGTATACAACCATAAATGTACAGTTCCTCTATAAACCGTGTGGATTGAAAGTGCAGTGTCTAGCTTGAACATGTAAATTTGTTGTATTACATGACGATGTACCGGTATTTAGAACCACAAGGTCTTGCCTGTAGGTCAGAGGTATGGGGATGCTCCCGCCAATGTCAAAGTCAAAAGATTGCAGACCACACACTTCTCTTTTGATGGATAGTCAACAACAGAGGATTAGCTCTCCTCCATTTTGTGTACTGCAGTTGTAAGCCTAAACTTTTTAATGTTGTTTCTGCCTTTCTGTGGTTATCAGGGTCAAGTGTGCAATCTAACATGTACCAGTGCGTAGTCACATGTGCTTGTATATAGGTGTATAGTGTACATATATGTATTTAATAAATATGGTTCAAGTGCATC
>NMRB01001115.1:118165-131212 GCA_002633025.1 Notospermus geniculatus | reverse complement strand
AGGCCGCCATTTCCGGGTCATAGAAACCACGTGACACTCGTCCTGCTGGCACATTGTCAACGATCAATGGCGCGTGGTTGTGTTGACACGCTGGCTAACGATCCAAATCACTGCTTATTGCATCAAAGATGTTTGCAGTACTCAACCTAATTCTTTACATGGACAATAGCTGGGCTATATCTGTTAACAGTATTCAAGTGTGGGAGGATTATAACTGTTTTTAACACGTCTGACTTAGCCGTTGTGTAACCGGAAGTGGAGATCGCAGTGTCAGCTGATCGTGGACTCTGTCTCTTCTGCATTGTTTTGCCGTCAGTTAACTTTCAAAATGTACCCTTTGTCTTATTCTTGTGTGAGTACACATAGTTATATTTCATTCAACGAAAATGATGCTTTTATTGTGTTTATTCACTCCATGCACCCCATGAATGCAGTATTAGATCAGTACATGCCTGCCTTGAATACAACTTCTGAATAAAACTAGCGCCACTCGGCAGCATGCGGAGGGCTGGAGAACTGTTTTGCCGACGGGAACCTTGAAAAATTTCTGGTCCCGAAAACATTATCTGTGTATAGGTCGACCCCCTAACTTCAAGGACCAAAAATTGGTACCAAAAACTCGACCTATACGCGAGTATATACGGTACGTCAAAATATTAAGTATGAAGGCGAATTTAAATAAGACGATGCATCCTTCTGAGGAGTAATCAGTCCACAAGGTGAAAGCAATACATTGCTTGAGTATTCCTTTACTTGACCACACATACAATGTATGGTACGGCTTTGGATCTGTTTTGTTCTGGCATCAAAAAAACTCACCCCATAAAACTTCCAGGTACTGTTATCTTCCTGTTCAGAAGGGCTTTCATCACGCGGCTGATGATTTCATAGCTGGGTCCGCTCATTTCCTTTGTTAGTTTCCCCTCGTACTTCTCAGCCAAGTCCTCCCTGAAATGGAAATCAAGTATGAATCAACACATGCCATATCACAGCCAATGCTCCTCTGAGAACCCTGGTTACATGACAGTCACATTTCAAGGAAGGGGAGGATCAGGGGCTCATTTTGGGTCTCTAAGTGTGTAGCATGCGTCTCTGAACATGCAAGATCTAAAATCAATGCTTACTCAGGAATGCCTAGTTCCAACGTCATCTCCTCTTCCTTCTGGAACAGTAGGATGAGAAATGGATACCTTGTTTGTCCCTGTTTGAGTGGCGGATCTAAACTCACCTGAAGGAGAAGAGCAATGTCATTAGTACCGGTAAACACACTGTTCTACCAACTGCAGAACTAGCAGAGATTATCAAAATAATCTTGACAATCACGGTCAAAATCCCTACAGAATCAGCAAGTGGGTTGTTGTATCTTAGACAACCTGTTGTTAGGTGTAGTCTGTCAAAACCTACTCACCACGAAGAAAACATCTGTCGTCCATCTTTGTGTGGTAACAAGAACAGCCGTAGAATGGTTGCGTGTGGAATTTTGTAATCGAATGTTTTGCCATGGAGTTGGATAAATGTGGCGTAAATCTTGATATCGTAGCGACCTCTGCAAAGAAAGATGTGACAACGCATCAGAATTGAAACGAAGGGTATATAAAGAACAGAAACAAAAAAGTATTTGTTGTGGCCTGAGCAAAATGGCTTTCCGGTGTCCATGGTCCACATACATCCTCTACAAGGAGGGAGTTTCTATATTCTAAATTTCCGAATATGTAATACACAAGACAGATACACTGAAGTTGAAACCAATTTTATACCTGGGTGTGAGGCATTGTTGTTCTTCAAAGATGGCCAAGGCATCACCAGTAGCCTGCATGATGTCTGCCTTGCTCATTATGTTCTCATGAAAGTCCTGAAGAAAAACACAACACAATATAAACTAGAATTTAAGAAATTTGCTTATCATATCAGCAAATTTTGATGTTCAGCACACATTGCAGTAGGGCTAGATAAACACGCCACCTGGGGACCTGAGGTATGCATTGCAGTGGTGGTGAGTGTGTTACAGAGGTACAAGGAGCACAGACCCCGATAATAACACACAGTCAACCTGAACATGAGTCTGGAAACTGAAGTGGTTCAAGGCTATTCTAGGCAAGCATATATGTGACCCAGTCACTTCTACTTGATGAAAAACTTACATGTAGGGCCTACACAAACAGACAGAAATACTTGGCTCCGACAATAAACAAACACCATTTCTCGAAAGGACACATGCACTTGACACCATTTTGAGCTTCCTGAATACAAAGCAATGGAGGCCACATGACCTCGTTTGTAACTTATCTCTGATTAATGGCCTAAATTAATGCATACGGAACGAAGTCCACCACGACATGATCGATGCGAGCAAAAATGACCCTCAAAAGTCACTTTAGGATTAAAAACATTTGAAACTGACAACTTTCAGACCTGGATAATCACACAACAAACATATACTGAGAATTTGGGTCGAATTCATTCAGCCGTTTGGCCTGGAGCCTCGCTGACTCGGAAAAAGTTAGAAAGTTACAAGGAATTCGTGAGAAATCAATATGTTCAGCACACTGGTGGTGTGCTGAACATAAATATGTTCAGCACACTGGTGGTGTGCTGAACATAATGACATCACTTGAACTGCTGCCTGTTTGTCAAGTGAATTGGTGTGATTTATAATAAACAGAAAGACTTACTGTAACTGGGTCAGCATCGGGGGCACTTGCATCTGGTGGAATATGGAATCTCATCTCCATCAGTGAGACTGCAGCGTCATCATTAGGATGAAATTCCAGTGTCACCTCATTTTTGCCAGTCCTGCTCTGGGACACATTATACAATGGCACATCAAAGGCTAAGTTATTGCCGACTTCTAATTCAAGGGCATTTGCTGAAAGACAAATCAGTTAGTAAGAAATCACTCGATGTCTTGGTGACATATCCTCATTTGACATCTTTCTAATTTGTGAACCAAAGCAAACACCGAACTCCAGGACATGATAGTTAATTGTTATCCTCCAAACTTACCCACAAATTTTGCTGTACCCCAGTTCCATCCTTTGACAGACAGATCTCTCTTAACAACATCGACATCACATGCTCTCTTGAAGAATGCTGATAATTTCTCAAATTCCTGAAAAACATTTAGGGTGTATCTACAAGTTGGAGATCTTAGCAGGATATATTGCAGCTGTTTGCTCACCTAATAGTCCTCAGTTTGTTTTTATGTATAGGTCCATAAGATACCCCAGAGGACAATGAAAACTTCATAATAATACCCATTTTTTAAGTCCTTCTCTGAGTACTCTGCAGTTATGATCTTTACTTACACTCTCCTTGAATCCATCATATCGATACACATTGCTGGCTGTCACAACTTTAAGACACTGACCCCTAGCTCTGATTAACCATTGGACTTTCTCAATATCTGATGTCTGGTACTGATCTACAATACCAGTTTTTATGTTTTTGAAAATCACATTCGATGACTGTAACTTCAGACGTCCGGGAGTCTGAAAGAGACCAGAGAAAAAAACATGTGAAAAACAAGTGAAGGAGCCTGATAGCCTAGTGGTTATCACGTTATCACGTCCGCTTGGCAAGCGGCAGGTCCCGGGTTCGAATCCAGCCCGGGCCATATGGGATTTCATTCCCGGCTCTTCACGTCCGTCACATGGGACAGTAAGCCGTGGTACCTTGTACCTTGTATCTTTGCAAGGGCAAGTGAAATACCCCATCCAAGTGAGGAACATGAGTAGCTTGTGATGGCCTCCTCCGTACTTACCAGGGCCAATAATGCTATAGCGTCGGTCCTGACGGAAAAATGAAATACAAAATACAAAGTGAAGGTGACCAGACCAATCGAAATCTTGGTCCCACTCGCTGAGCCTAGGCCTACTCCCAGACCCAGCGTCAGTGTGTGTGTGGGGGGGAGGGAGTAGGCCTACCGCAGGCCTATGCCATGATGCTACTAGGCCTACTAGCTGGTATAACTTAAGTGGTAGGCCTAGGCTATGTTTTTCGTCAAAAATAAGCCAGGGCTCAGTCATGTCAGTGCATATTTAATGAAACATTAGGCCTACTGAATTGGGTCATGAAGACACGGCAGATATGATGATGATAATATTCATATTTGACTTTAAAACATGATGACATGGATGATGTACATCGATGTGTACATTCACTGCTGTACATTCACAGTGTTTCTTTATCAGTAGCTAGTCTATCCTTGGAGGATATCTGATCACACTTCTTCCATGCTTCACTTCACCCGTCTTGTTTCCATGCCAGTCTCCGATGGACACCTACCATGCATCCTCGGACCTCTTGCAGAACATCTGGGTATTCCAATGTATCACCCATAATGAAGATTTATATTATCGTAGGGCCTAGGCCTATCTGAAAGGCACCAGAACAAAATATAAGTAGGCTAGGCTGTTCAAATCATTGCATGCCTCGCACACTGTCGCATGCACATTGCCATTTGCGCCCAGAGGCTAATGTCAATGTTAACGGTCAGGGGGCAGCACCTGACGGTGCTGCTCGAATTCACTCTCCAACACACGGGCTCACTGTCCAACCGTAATGGCGCGTGCGTCCATACATCGTCTGCAATCTTGTCCCAGCATTAGGCCTACTTTAAAAGTCCACCGTCAGCCGCTGCCGCCTATCGCCAAGCGGCAACGTTATCGTTGAGTGCAAGTACACGGATGCGCTGATTAAGCTTGGAGAGTTTGTCCATGTGTTGGAGAGTGAATCCATGTACCGTCAGCTGCTGCCACCTAGTGCCGAGCTTTTAATTACCATGTTCATTTGTGCGCATGCGCTGGTAAAGCTTGGAGAGTTTTTCCTGTCTGGAGATTGAAACGGGCACCTGCTGGTGCGTTGATACCAATTACCGCCAGGTGCCGTTCTTGCTAATTGGAGGTCGTCGTGAGGGTCTTTGTTGTGGTGGTTTAAAAATAGATTTTCTCCACGTTTTAGTGACATAATCGTCGTCCAAAAGGCGAATTTCCTCTGCGCGGGCTATTCAATTGTATCTTCGAGTTATCAATCCCAAGCAGAACGATCAAGATGGAGCTAAACTTGCTAAAGCTTCCATCGGCGGTACTGATTTCGAATGGAGTCATGGGCGTCCTGTGCTTGTTGACTCTTCTCTGCAGTAGGAAGATTTACTTCTTGTACTTCGGTTTGCTGCACTTGGTGTATGGGGCAATATTCGTTTGTTTCCCCCTGCAAAGTGCCAAATTGGAGGCGGGTGGAGAGGTAATGTATGAATTTGTCTATCATCATTGACATAGGCCTAGAGCTGTTTGTCGAGTAGCCTAAGCGATTACTTCATCCATGACCATAGGCTTACATGTACGCATAGCCTAGCCTTTCGGCAAGATGAGGGATGATCATGGCGAAGAAGAAAAGGGAGGCAGAAAACCATAGGCTAGCGACATAACACGGGAACCAAGAACCACATCAGCATCAGGCAGCAGGATGCTTCTTTGGCTGCGATCCCATTTTTTAAAAGTTTTTTTGTAGAACATCTTATACAATGACTTTCTTACACTTTCAGATCACTGGTATCCGTCTGGACAGTTGGAATGAGTTCGCAATCCAGGAGGTAGGAGCAGTCATCATTGCCATAGGCGTCCTCTTCCTTGTATTCAGGACCTCCAGTGATGAGCGGGTTAACAAGCTACTTTTATCCACCGCCATGCAGGTAGAGTATATTTTGCTAGATAGATTTTGACTTGACAAAAATGAATTGGCTCCTGATTGAATGTTGAAATAATCATGCAGGCAAAACCAGTTTGGCCTTGAAATCGAAAATGGATAAAAATTGTATATAGAATTGCAAGAATAAAGATTTTGCTCCTCTAGTAGTGTTACTGCATGGTCTTCCTTTCATTTTCCAGTTGCTGATATGTGAGACGGTATCTGTTGGATTTCTCCACGTGAAGGTGGCAAAAAATGTTCCTGTTGTTGGTAAAGATGGAAAAATGAAGGAGCCTACGGGACTACTGATTAAGCCTGAAGTTAGTTGATACTCCCTGATGGCCTGCTGATTGGTTACTTGGGTTCTATCATCAGAAATTATTGAAACTGTAATAGTGTTATGTCATCAAAATCTGTCACCCTTAAATTCTCTTTAATAAGGAATGCAGGTCTGTATTTTGAAGAGAATTATAAAAAACATAATTTTCTATTGCGACTCACACTCGGCTTCTTTGCAGGTGTTCTATATCCGATATGCATTAATAGCTGTTTTCATGGTTGTGAACCTGGTGCACTATCTGAAGAGTCCGTCACCTAAGCCCCAGGTGCCAGCTCGATACGACACTCAGATGGACTTCCATCGCAGCTTTATCACATACGTTGTCTTTTTGATTGCCCTTGGTATGATTTGTTCTCCTGACACGCTGTTGGAACTGTTTGCGGTAAGTTTACCTCAGATGAAGTACCGGTACATCAGAGTTACATGTATGTACAAATCAGTTTCTACACCGTACAAATCATTTCCTCACCGTTGTCCGTGTGTTTCCTTCACATATACCGGTACCACTTTTCATTAATCTTTCAGGATGCGAAGGGAAAGGTGAATGACCTGTCGCGATTTCATTACCAGTTTGCTGGCATGTTCTTGTTGCCTCAGGCAGCATTCATCAGAGACTCTGCAGACTTTGTCAACAAGGAAGACCAAGTTGCCGTGTTCAAGAGCAGCATCTTTGTAAGTTGAATCTAGCTACCGGTACATCGATGTAATAACTTATTGAATTCCTTTCATTTTATCAAAGAAAACCTCTTGCAATCAAAATAAGCAAACCTGTAAGCACCTGTCAATCGTCAGTATCTACATTATGTATATTTTTCCTTTTATTTAAGGTCACACTTGTTTCTGTGGGCATCAATACATACCGTGCCTACTACATAAGCAAGATACCGTTCGATTTGGCGATGTTGGGAGGAATGTTTTTCCTTGTACCATACCTTCTCAACAGTATCATAGCGATCATCCATGCAAGAAAATTTGAACTTGATGTGAAGGAATCATCCAAGAAGAGAAAGTAATCAACCTTGACACCATGATGACATCTTTCCAAAGCGGGTTAAAACACTATTTGCTGTAGCTAAAAATTTGATTTTTAACTTTTCCTGATTTGATTACTATGTGCCACAAAAAGCAGAGTGGGGAATTCAATCTGAATCTAAAGGGGACCACACTATTTCAGTGTAGTCTTTTTAGTGGTAGCCTATACAATGACTCAACGCTTTCCTGGTAGTTAGATATTAGTTTTGTTAGCCGATTAATTCTGCTTTCAATTCAGTGTAAATGTATGTAGGCCTATTTGTGGCCAATACACGAAGATGTTTGTATTAACTTCATACATAAATATGCATGTTGTTTGTATGATTCATACTCAAAGGGATTTTAACTGTAAATCAATGATGGACATGGTCACATTGTAAAAAGTTTTTGTCAGCTGACCATATTAAGGCCAGTATGAAGAAAGTTCTTTTCCAAGGAGAGAAAGACGGTACATCTTTCATGACACCTGTGCTTTTGTCTATACAGATGTGCTCATGTGCGTGCATAAGGCAGCTGACTCTTCAACTTTACATGTTTATTCATTATTCATACTGTATTTCACAAATCATTTACATCTAGATATTATATTGTTTTTCTTTTGTCATATCTGTTATGTATATGTAATTGTAGTTCACAATAGGCAGTTTGGCATGTAGGCCTTGGATTTGAATTGACTTCGTAAAGAACCTGATCATATTTGTTACCTCTATGTGCGTATACCAGTGTCCCAGGGCATGAGATAATGTTGATTTTGTAATGAAACCCAGCACCACCCTACTGATATTAATTTCATTTGTTAGAACTTATGGCATTTATATAGAATGTGCACTATATCCAGGCAATATCCAACATACACCTTGTTCAGCACTAATTAAAAGTACACATTGATTGAGATCTGTATATCAACATATCATATATGTTACCAGTTCAGTTGTACCCGGAGTTGGTCAGTTATGGCTGAATTAGTGAATGAGAATTAATCCAGTTATCCTCCTTCATGTACCGGTCTACTGTTTTCATGACCATCTTGAGTTTACCCATGCAAGGAATCCATTTTCAAGTCTTTATGGGAGTGCAGCTATGTTGTACACATAGCACCATGTATTGCTGAGGTTGAGAGCATAACGGCTGTCGACTTTTCTGCCAAGCCTTATCAGATGGCTAGTAGTATAACATGTATTGTACACATCCATTGTTTGTCTTTTAAAAATATATTCTACATGTTCTGTGTATTCAGTGTGACATACTTGGTGTTCTAGGATCTTATTCACAAAGCCCCCGTAACTTTAAGGGAACGCAAATCCTTTGTCAGGCTGATAGTGAACAATAGCTTGTCCCCAAATGGACAATAGTTTGCGCACTCCCGTAATTTACGGGAGCTTTGTGAATAAGGTCCCTGCAAGTTTTCAAAACTACAAAAATCATGAAAATAAAAGTATTACATTTCACTCCAACCGCCGAACTTTTCGACACAAGGCATAACTCATCATTACTATATTCATTGTTGTGTAGTTTTAATATTGGGTTTGTATGAATGACATGTATTGGTGTATATTATCTATTAAATGTTGCTTGTAAAACGGTACATGTGTACTTCAGTGGTTTGGTCTTGTTCTTTGAAACCTGTGTTTATGTGTTGCTATAAAATTCCTTCAATGGATATGGATGGTTACCAGGTACATGTATTTTGAGACCAGTAGCTTCATCTCAAAAGTTCATTATGATAGTGGAACGATAGATGTCACAATTAAATCATGTGTAGTGCAGAATCACATCCGAGATTTGTTTCCACCATGAGAAAAACGGGTTCCTAACGAGNTAGTGGAACGATAGATGTCACAATTAAATCATGTGTAGTGCAGAATCACATCCGAGATTTGTTTCCACCATGAGAAAAACGGGTTCCTAACGAGCACTAAGAAACCCCAGATGATCTCGGGATGAGTTGTTTCAGCTGTACATTTAACGAGATACCGTATGTGTTTTTATAACCGCACCACTGTCTGGGCATCAAATACAGCCCAGCAACCTATTCAAAGAAAAGTAGAAATTACCAAAATAAGTACCCGGTACACAATTTATCAATATAATTTATTTTATTACAAATGTAACTTTTCATAAATAATCGTATCTACATAATTTTCTACATCTGTCTCTCTTACCTTTTTTCTTCACTTCTGCTATGCTGTCATATCTAGATGCAAATACTATCTGTTGCAGATTTATAAGACTACAGCAAAAGATCTTGTCCCTTCAAACTGCTTCATACTCCCAAACCACCAGAGTTGCGAGTATTTAATACAGCCAGCAACTGCTTTGGTTCTATGAAAACCTTGCATTCAAGCCATTGGCTTTTTAACAAAATTTTCTTTTCCCCTCTCAATGCTTCATGCGGACAACAACTCCCAGTCCTGAACTGAATTCATGCTCTGGATGCACCGGTGTGCCTCTTAGACACAGCTCCATTGTTCTCATAATAGTCAAGTCCGTCATTTCTATCTAAATCTTCCAGGTCATAAAACTGCTTTAAATGGAACTTAGCGACTTGTAAGTTCACCATGGCACGGATAGCAAAATAGCCAGCGATGATTTCAATGAGGAGAAAGCCACACTGGATAATGTTGACTGCTCTCTCTGGTGGCAGGACGTATGCACCCTCATTCAAAAGGAGTACTAATGTCAGAGGTGTACTGATCAAAATAGTCAATAGCCAAGAACCAGCCAGCTCTGGTACCTGAAAAAAAGATTTACACTAAATGGGTGAACAAATTTACCAATGAAATGAACTCTTCCCTGAATGACTTTGACCTATATCAATTTGTTCATGTTGTTGGCTTCCTAGTAATTCGCTTTATAAAACCCATTCTTACCTTTTCAGTCAGGTTTCCAACATAACCAATATAAAGGCGTATTATCTCCACAATGAAGACCAGTGCTATTACAGCTATTTGGATGATTTTGTACAGGATGCTGAGATAGGTATACTGAAAAAGAAAGACATATTGTCTAATAGACTAAGGATGAATGAATCAATTAGCCGAGTATTATTTGTTGAGGAAATGATTGATAAATGAGAAAGATTTACTCTCCGGTGGCTTGTTTGAATANAATGGCTCCTGCCCGATGGTATTCCTCCGCCCCGGCAAGGTGCGGCAAAATCTTCGGAACTGTTCCACTTTCATGTGCGAGATGAATTTTACTTACTGACACCAATGAATTTAAACAAATCCCTCAAAACCAACATCCGTTTCCTCGGATCTGCCCATTCTTCCATTTTTATGAAAAAGAACCGTTCCTTTGGGAACACAGCCATCCAGTCTTTTAGGTACATGATGTAGGTCCAGTATAAGAGATTTTCCTGAAAGGGTGATTGAGCGAACAGATGTTGGAGACTGTTGGAAATCTGATGTTTAAAGAAGTATCACACCATTTATAGCAACATCCGTAATGTGTTCACCCGTACTTCTATTTCCTCCCTCTCCGAACTAATTGCAAACCAATTACCCTAATTTGGAGCAAATATGGAATCTACCAATGCAATGATAATTTGGAACAACTAGAATCTACCAATGATAAATAGAGCAACTAGAATATGCCAATGATAAATAGAGCAACTAAAATATACCAATCTTTGATGAACCTATAATTGATTCGATAATTGGTCGATAGGTTCTACAGCTGCTTAAAATTATTTTATAGATTCTATAGTTGTATACATCAAAAATAGACATCTGTTTTTGGTACATTCTATAGTTGTCTAGTTCTTTTGGTAAATTCTAGTTCTATTGGTAGATTCTAGAGTGACCAAAAACGTTAGTTACATGTAGCCTGGAGCAGCCAGGCGTAGTGCCACAGTGTTCCCGTTTCACAGTGTTTCCCAGTATTGCCAGTTGTATTGAAAAGTCATTGCCTGTCTGTCTTTCTAGCTGGCTATTGTATGGAAACACTGGGATACGTGCAACACTAGAAAACGTGACACCGGTGAGACAGCATTCACAGCATTCTGATATTCATGCAACGTTTTTGACAATCGTCTACAAGCGGGGAAGGATAATCATAGACAGGCACACTCAGCAAACGGACAAAAAGGAAGTGCAACAGTGAAAAGGAATGAAACTGGAAATTCCTGTAATCCATAAAGCATGCGGGGGGGGGGTCATGGGTTAGAGTAAACGCCCGTCTCGCACGTGTTGTCCCGATTCGTGACCAGGGAGGATGAGTTTTAGAGAAATGTCTATTAGTTCGAGAATGCATCACAATTAAAGCTGATTTTAGTTTGGTACACTCCAAATGTGGATTATCTAGCGATTAGCGTGTCTCTCCCATATCAACCTCTCTCACGTGATGCATTCTCTGTTTACGACAAAACGGGTGACTTAAACTTACATGAAGTTTGCCCCGACCATAGCATGTAGCCATGCCATTGTTTAGCATACACTCATCAAACATGCTAACCAAATCATTCATGTATTTTTGGAATTCTCCTTTAGTAGGCTTTTCTCTCCGGTAACGGTGACTAAAGTGGGACGTCACGCTGAAAGATAGGAACGGATTGAAGAACCACAACGCCACCGAAAAATGCTGAGTGTGCCAAACACCGACGCAGTTCAGATCTTGTCGGCAGGAACAATGCCTCAAATCTCCACAACGACGATTTCACCGCAGGGACGTAATTGGGGGCAGGGGCGGGGGCTAATGGCCCCTCGACTGGTCCCCCTCCCAAAATCTAGCTCCAGCCGTGCACCGATGTGGGATGAAACGAGACTTTCGACTCCCACTTTTGGTGGAGATACCAGGATAATTTCCATAAAAACTTCGGTTTAACCGAAAATTTCGGTGGATAGAGGGTTTGCGACGTCGTGTCGTGTTTGGAGATTTGATGATACTGCTAGACAAGACCTCTTGAAGTACCCCATGAGATCAACCGAACAAGACTAGCGGAAGGATAGCTGCAGTCCAGCCTAGTTGATTGGAGGTTCTTCAAATGCGTGTGAGAGCAAGGTTCAATGCAGCAAGACGAATCGTGGATAGTCATTCCGAGTGGAACAAGACGATGCGACTGTTGTTCAAACGTAGCGGACAAAATTTATTTCCACAAATCGTGGAAAGCTTACGATATGGACAAGTTCTTCACCATTCTTTACGGGACCCATGCATGTGTTTGTAGCTGCTGGAGAAGACAAGGCCACCAGCAGTAACGACAGCAATTTTCAAGGATTTTCAACTGGTGGTTATATCCCTTACATCATGTTGCTGCAATGACCAGGCTTACCCTAAACCATACCCAGGTGAAGGTAAGTGGATTGGTGAGTGAACCATACACCAAGTCACCTAGGACAAGATACTTACATGGAGAAAACCATTCCCAAAACACTGGTCATAGCCATTTTCTTTCACACACTTTTTATATTGTTGTATAATTTGGCCTATATTCTTGTGGAAGTCGTCCCGCGTGCTAGTGTCTGGCCGACGGAGGTAAACATAGAAAGAAGTGGCGCTGGAATGGAATCGAGATGCCTGGTGCAATGTGGTTTTTTCAAACATTCACAATGTGCCGCGTCTCAAAGGGGGATTTTCAAACACTCTTTTCAAGGGTAAATGCCTACCTGTCGGTTGGGCTTCTCAAAATGGCAATGAACTTCGCTTTAGGGGTGAATTTTCTTGCCAACTGGGCATTGAGAAGCGATCTAGGGATTGGTCGAGAGGTGCGATTCCTGTAGAGCTGGTTCCACAGAGGGTCGGCCATGCCTTCAACTGGAAACAGAACCGTCATAGACCGTTACTAAGCACCAAAATGACAACGGTTTTGGGGGAAATTGACAAAAACCGAAGACGACCAATATCTGTCAGTCGTGAATGAAACTTCAAGGACTTAACTACAGATCACCGTGAGAACAGAAATTTGCCCCCCCCCCCCAAACGAAAGACGGGACTTACCAAGAATTTGTGACTTGTCGAACATACCCTTGAGGTATACGTTAGCCCCATAG
>NMRB01001115.1:69048-90241 GCA_002633025.1 Notospermus geniculatus | reverse complement strand
AAGTTTCGGTCCAGAGATAGTTTTTACTATAGGGTACCTGTACACCAAATTTCAAGTTTGTAACCCAAGCGGTTTAGAAACGTGCCACCCCTGTTAACGACGACGGACGACGACGACGACGGACGACGACGACGACGACGACGACGACGGACGACGACGGACGACGGACGACACACCATGGGAGAAGCTCACCTCACAGAGGTGAGCTAAAAAGTGAAATATCAGCCGACAGTTTCTAGATGAATGAACTGATACGACGCGCTCTACTATAAATTTGATATATCGAGGGTAATAACTGGAAACGAACATGGATTTTAAATTGGGAATTGTGCTTTTCCATCCGATTTCGAGAAAAAAAAACAAATTGTGTTTGTTGATTTGGTTGACTTGCTAGGAGTATGTCTGAGGTAGTGTAAAGAATTTGCTGGGGGTATGTCTGAGGCAGTGTGATGAATAATGCGACCGATCAACAATTGTGGAATCACCATCGATGACAAGGGAAGGTGACACTCTCTGCTTCAGGCGAGACTATAGGATTACTGCGTTGAAAATGAAAATTAGAGGACTGGGTTTAAAAAAGATAGAATAACGCTTATATTCTAAGTCCTGGTTACTTTACTTTGTTCCGTGTCTACAATAAAAGTCGCGAAAGTGCACAAATACAAGCGCAGAAACTGATGCACAGACAAAGTGCGCAGTAGTTTTGAACGAATCCCGGTCAAAATGGCGTCCATTCCTGCCATGTTGTCGGGACGGCAGCGCCGCGGTCGTGTAGGCGGCAAAGAAGGGAACAGTCTGGTTACTCTCTGGTCTAAGGTAGGTTGCAGTCAACCACCTGCTACAGGAACGGCGAATGATGCATTTTTTCCAGGGACAGATACGAAATTTAGTTTTAATATAAATGGGTGTTGAAAAACACGATGGTTAAAGGTTTAAATTCCAGTCTGTAGATGTGATAGCGGATGTAAACATTAAGATCTTTGAGGTTTGTTACACCGGGTAATATCCATGTTTCAAAAGCCAACAGACCAATGAATATTCATTAAAGAGGCATGATAAATTGATTCCCAGTAAACATTCAATGGGTTTGGTTACATTCGATCTATCACGCGGGAAATGTAAAGCCCACCAAATTGTTTTGACAATTATTTGAAGTTGAATGAGTTTGCCGATAAGGTCGGTCAGAGAAAATAATGTTGAAGATTCAAGTTGTAGAATTTGAAACGCCGATAGGCAGATATTTTGTCGATCATGTGGATAAGATATTGAAATTTATCTTAAAAGATTTCATGCACCAAATACCATGTACCCCTCTTTCAAGATACGAAATCTCGGTTCGGAAGCGGACGCGCTTTCCGGAAAGTCCGTTGATATCCAATTCAACCTTCGACTCCTTATAAATGGGGTCTTGAAAGGCGTGCTCCCCGTAGACATTAAATCAAACTGTCGTATTAACACAACTCTCGGGAGCAGTCGGTTCCGGTAGCAAATTGCCTGAGTGTACTGTCCATTACTCATCGCTTAATGCCAAGGGCACATCCGAAGGACACCATCACAATTGGCAAGACTAATGGACCAAGAGCGCAACATCCGATCAAACGAGCTGGTGTCGGCAGATATTTTTGACGTAAAACGGATTCATTAAGTCCGATTTCGATGTGGAGCTCTAAATCTCTTTTGAGGTTTTGTCGGTTTGGGGTTTTATACAAATGGAAAGGACAGACACTGTAACTCGTTCAGATGTTGACTGATGTAAAAGGACGCTAGTCAATTGCCACTTACCCCAGATTAAAATCTTAGAAAAGATTCCTCCCGTTCCATGCACTGACCACAGATAGAAAAAGACTCTTCTGTTCTACTGACCATCGATCAAAATCTTAGAAAAGACTCTTCTGTTCTACTGACCATAGATCAAAATCTTAGAAAAGACTCTTCTGTTCCACTGACTATGCGTAGATCAAAATCTTAGAAAAGACTCCTCTGTTCTACTGACCATAGATCAAAATCTTAGAAAAGACTCTTCTGTTCTTCTGACCGTAGATCAAAATCTTAGAAAGGACTCCTGTTCTGACACTTGCAAGAACCTGGACAGTGTTTGAGTTGCCTGTTAGTAATAAAAGCGTTCACATTCACTCTTGGCAGTAACACAAACTTCAAACGTGCCGAAATTGAGGATTGAAAACGCAGAAAATGTATTTTCGCTCTAAATCAAGTTAATGACACCGTGCTATGTTAATCGGAAGCTATAACAAAGTAGACACAAACTCATGAGACATTTGCTTAATAAATCCAATGAATTTGATAAATAAATCCCACGTCTGTTTGGCGTTTTTAGACGCGATAAATCAAAATGGAGACCGCTAAAATTTAGGTCGGTTATTGGATTAGTCTAACAGAGAGCTATGGAAATAGACGCTTTAAATATGGTTACCATTTATCATTCGGAGATTGGATGAGTGATTTCAACCTTGTAGTGTCTGGTTAATGTACCAATTAGTCAATCTACAAACACTGATCGACAATAAACGGATTTTTTATGTGCAGGCGTCAAGGGGTAAGCGTTACACCCGGCACTCGAGTTTTCCAATTTAATCATTTAATACTTACTGACCTTGTAAAATTATTCATAATGTATATTTTTTAACGACTTTGCATCGTTGATTATGCAGTGATGTATTTTATTACTGACCTTGTATAGCAATTTATAATGTATCCGACTTCGTTCATAATTTTTTATACTGTAACTTATATTTTATTACACCGGCATCAACTCTGCACCAGTTGAGAATATTCTAGCGTGCAGTTCGCCATACCGGTACTTTTTTATAATCTTTAGTCCCAACAACTAGTATTATATATTAGTATCATATCAAGCATAATTTCATTCTGGATATAAGGGGGACGCCTTGGTTTTGTCTTCTTCTTGATCGTGCAAGCAACACATCTGAAGAGTTATATGTTCACTCGATTACATTCTTCACCACGCTATGTTCGAATTTTAACTTTAGGTATGAACTTCACAGTGATTTAAGTCCAGTTTCTGAGAATAGCATGCGATAGTCTACTACGAATCGAAACTTTTCTTTTCTTTCGTAGCGCCATCCATCATCATCCATTTGCCTCTCTATAAAACTGAGTAAAACTTAGTAAAATTGGCCCTTCAACCCTTCGCAAATATCCGAAAGTTCAATTTCTAACAAGTTATCGCCATCAGAAGACGATAATTCGGTACGTGTGGTTGAATTTGTATGTAACGGCTTCTCTACAAAAGTTTTTTTGGTTCACCACGAATAAAAGAACAACCCTCGGTAGGCTATAGTTCACGTTTATACTGGCGTTCTTCGTCTACTGACAGGTCTGTTGGATCCACCACTGGGCGCTCTACCTCGTTAAACATTCCCTATCGGAACATCTTGACACATAACCAAGCCATCAAACTCTGGCCGATTTCACTAACATTCTCAACTTATGCAAAGATGAGGTTGTTCAGAAACAATAACTATGGTCATGTCCTCCGGCTTTTCTCCCGGTTGGCCTCTTAACGTAATGGAAAAACACATAACCACATCAGAACTTGGATGGTTATCGCCACCAGCTCGTTCAGACTGCCAATAAGGCAACATGACGAGCTTGGCATCACCTATTACTACCCTGTTTTCGTGATTTCTGGCTGTGTCTATTTGGAAAACGCTGTAACCGGGAGGCAAAGATTCCATGATGGTTTGTTATTGGTGGATATTCTGGTTCAAGTAGTTCTTGAGCAGGCTGGATTTCCATCTGTCTGTTTCTTCCACCCATATCTCTTCGTTTGGGTCACATTAATTCTATCGCCGGTGACGGAATATCCGACTCGACATCCCGAATCAAATTCACAAATAGACAGCCAATCAAATTCGCGGATAGGCCGTGTCACAATTTGTCACCCAATGGGAATTGATTTTACATCGGTAGTGATGACGTTGCGACTGTGATCTCGGAACGGATTGGAAGGGAGCACGAAGGCCTTCATCAATCAACAAGATGAAGAACCCAAAACAAAGCTTGCGACAGGCCGGCGCACTGGAGTCCTTGCCTGTCAGAAACACCAAAAAATATCATCTTTGAGATATGACCATCTTGACCAAAAACATTAGGATCCAGACCGACCTAATAAATGACCCCATCTGGTCCAACTTGATATAGGATTGTCTTCCTTGAACAATAGACAAGGATATATCGACCTTTTCTTCTCTATTTCACGACCAATCCAAGTCATTTAATCAACCCGGATAAATTGCTCGACGGAATTAGCCAGACAACTGCTGCATAAACTAGTTGAGGTCAGTCTGATAGCCGTACAGCTATCGATCACGGGATGTCAAAGCAAGACTTTCTTGGCATCCAGACGAGAATGGACCGTCACAGCAAGGCTAACGGCGATTTGTATCAAAACAAACAATGAAAAAATATATTTTTTACTAGTGTCCCGCAACATATACTACCCAAAAAAGGTTAAGGACCACTTTTCTCAAAACTCATAACTCCGTTTCACGCACTGCTTCAGCACACGTTATACAACAACTTAAACCTACCACATATGTAATTCATCTCAGTGTGTTTGAGGTCATTCAGGACAGTTAACTTATATCATACCAGCTTCAGATGTAAAAACTGTTATATGAAAAAGTTGTGCACAAAATAACAAATCCTTACCTTTTTTGAGTAGTGTATATCATTAATGTGCGTGCACGTACATGTAATGTAGTAATATACATACATGTGCACGTCGATGTTTATTCTTGGTAGGTATTATTAGTTACAAGGAATAGAGATGACTGTGGAGGTCAAGGGAAAATGAGAATTCGACCTTGAACTTGTCCTTGGAGGAAGTGAGAACGCTGACCTTGAAATTCTAATCGTTCTAAGAGGAGTTGAGAAGGTCGACATTTAATTCAAATCAAGATGATTATTGGTCTATAGTCACTCTTTATGTCACTGTTATGTGTTCACAACCAATTAGAAACTGGGGTCATAATTTCCCTTGCGGCGGAACAAGGACTGTAAACTCTCTGATTAATTAATGACATCATAAAGAGCAGATTGAAAACTTACAAATGACATACGACAACACTTACTCCGGTCGGCCAGTATAAAGAGCCTCGTGGGGAAAACCGAATTCATTTTACGACACAACGAAACCTCATAAACTCCTCCCGCAGTTTCAAACCGTTACCCGCGCTCTGAAACTGCTTCAGTTGATGCCATCTTCAAAGTAGGACAAATAGACAGCGTTAGCTGTCCGATTCGGGAATCTCCCGGGGGGAATCTCCGCTTGAAATCTGCCGCGAGTGTGCATATACCTGAGTGTACATTTTGAACACGTATCTTAGCCAATCAGCAAGTGTGTTACGGCGGCGTCGGCTGAACCTGCAATGGTGGCTTATGATTGGATCTCTCGTCAACCAGCGCCGTCTATTGACGATCCTTCACTTTTGGCGCCAATTACGCCAGTGTTTAGTGGGTCTATGGCCAACTGAACACTGGGGACGAGTGTAGATGTAAGTGGGGAACTTTAGAATCTACTCTTCCTAGGTTTCTATCCTTGAATAGTCATGACGTCTAATCAGTTCGTCTTGGTTGGAGAAAATAAAGAAACCGGGAGTCCCCGAACGAGGATTCATCGTCATTATGCGGTTAATTAGTAATGCTTCTAAGAGTATTTAAAAATGTTAAAGAGACCCATAAGCCGGTAATGACCATGGTTGATGAGGACGTGGAATAAATGGTGGAGGACGGGAGGAGATGACGGCAAAAGTTCCTTCCAATAATGATTCTATGCAGCATTTGGTGGAAGATAATGGCGTGCTTGTAATTTGTGGTCCGTTAGTGGCCATTAACGGCCGCTGGAACCATGGTTTCTTTTTGTACAAAGTGCTTACGGGGTGAGCGAGGATGTACCTCTGAGAACGATAAACGAGGTCACTAATATCGGTCAGAATTGGGAAGGCGTTACTCCACTTCCTCGTGCGAGTGGTTGGCGAGAAGATCGGTGGCGAGAGATCGTTAGCGATATCGCATCTCGCCTGGTGTGCAGCCCGTTAAGTGACCACCAGTCATTTCAGTTTTAAAGGAGAGGGATACACGTTTAAGTGTAGATACATCAAAATCGCAGTTGTAAGACCAGAGAGGTCTGGCTCTGCCGGGATCCAGCTTCTCCTGTTGGTGATGGTCGGCACTGCTGACAACGGCTGTTGATATCTTCTATACTAGTCGAAGTACCGACGTTGACGCTTTTGATGATATGATGAACATGATGAAGTCGGTGGAGATAGATCCCCGTGACAAAGCCAGGATCTGTGACATTACAACAGCGATTTTGATGTACTTGTAGTTTCAATTGCATTCTACCATTCGTTTTACCATCAAAATGAAGAACAATCTACTCTTCATATTGATATTTGAAAAAGGCCATTCAAAAAGAGCAAACAAAAGTTGATCACTAAGAGACAAATACTCGCCCAAGGTCACGTATCTTTGATAGTATAAGCGCCTGATCACATAATGCCACGTATAATGCTATGAAATCAACAAGGACTTTGGCACAGCTTAACCACTTAACGGGATAAAATGGTAATCGAATCAAAGCAACGATTGTGACAGAAGAAAAGCCGAGAGTAGCTCATAAAACCACAGAATGCACCAGTGTGGTCGATGCTCTCATTCGTCTAACTGGTTCACTTGATGCATCCATCGATATTCGTAAATGGTATCTTTTTGCTGGTTTCTGGTTGATGAGACTGAGTAGGTCTGCCGTTGGTCGATGGTCTGATGTTGACTAGGGCGCTTGATCAGCTGTTCGGAGTTTTGGATTCGTGCTTCGAACATCAGCCCGAGTTCCTCCACATTTCGGCTAGCTGCCAGAGTGGCGGAGTGGAGACACCGGCGCCTATCACCACTGTGGTTCATAGTAGTTCGTAGTTCATTTTTTCCTGGGTTAGGCCACAGACTCGAGTTCTCTGAGGAGCCTTGATAGCCTAGTGGTACTCAGTCCGCTTAGCAAGTGGTGGCAAGTCCCGACCGGGTTCGAATCCCACCCGGCCATATTGGATTAATCATCCCTGGCTCTTCACGTTCATCCCATAGGACAGTAAGCCGCGGTGCCTTTTACACGCGCAAGTAAAAGACCCCATCGAAGTGAGGAACATGAGTAACCTGAGATGGCCTCTTCCATAGGCCTAGGCCTACTTCTCACGGCCAATAATGCTATGGTTTCGGCTATTCAAGTTCTGTTTTGCCAGAATACGTCCTTGCCATGGTTTATGTCCTACATCATTTATAGGCTGTCTGAATCCTAACCGAATTGTGATGGACTTCCAGTCCCACATCGTCTGCACTCTCAAACCAGTTGATGAAATTGGTTTTCTCTAGTCCCAGTGAAATGTACATGAACCAATCATGGCATTATAAATGGGTCACACGTGACTGAAAACACTCATCCTTGAGACGCATCGGACAGTTCTATTGCTCATACATTTCATGTACTTGGGGTGTAATCGACTGCTTAGGCAAGGGATTACACCAGAGTATGGTTAAGTCGCAGTTCCTCTTTAATGTCATACACATAAGTTACGAGCAACACTACTGTATTTGAGACAAAGATGCTGTACACATTGGCAACAACAACAGACAGTGGTTTGGCAAGAAATATCTTGAGAATTGATGGAGTCGGCAAAAATCTAAATGATCTTGACTGGGGGAAAAGACGCAAGCTGCATAGTCTCCGCTGATAGTACGCACAAGGGAGCGACGTCTTCTCGACTGGCATTGGTGCGTATCAGCTTGAGTGTAAGCTCCAAATCTTCCGTCAAATAGCCTACCTTGGGGTGCTTTTGCCAAGAAAGATAGCTTGAGGCCTGCTAGAATCTAGTGTGTAAACACTATTCAGGAATACGTAGATTGTGCAATATCACATAAAGGTATCGAAGGGAAGCCCATGGGAAGATGGATGTAAGTGGTATTAGATAAACGATAAAACAGCAAAATGCAAAGATTCCACGGTCTGGAATATCCAAACCTCTCCCGATTATCAGCGCGTTAGCAATGAAAGGCGCCAAGTTTTTTCCCACGATTCCATGTTTTTAATGTTCCTGCGAAATGTGCTCAGTGACAGGTATGCCAAAGCATCAATGACGTCATAAAAACAACGCACTTCTGCCGTGCATTTCACACCATCCGTTCTACGTCTGGTGTCAGTGTTTTGATTGACGTGTTGTGTTATTTTTGCACTGCTAGAATGAACTACAGACCCGATTTACGGTCATGAGCGGAGTACGCATCTCCGTGTATAAATGCACAGTTCGAAAAACGATCTCACAACACTGGGGATAGGTCCGCCTAGTCCTTCCATAATCACGTGATTGTCCGAAAAGACGCCGATGAAAAACGCGTTGATTGGTTAAATCCAATCGCCCCCATTCAACAAAAGAGCAAGCAATGGCTTTTCCAACCAATCAACGCGTTGGTTCATCGCTGCTTCTCGGACGACCACCTGATGGACGACAGGGCTACCGATCTTTAGTATATCACTTCTACCAGTGCCTAATCCAGATGTCATGTCTTACTGCTGTCGGTCACCAGCTAAATGGTAAAGCTACATCTTGTAACCTTTCACTGCACCCGTTCACCGGATCAGGTCGATTCCTACGATCTCCTCTCTTACGACTGAGTGCCCGATGATCTTGATAATGGACCAAGAATCTCCTCGTGGGATGTCGCCGTTATCAGTCAATGCACCGTATACTCACTAATGGTAGAGACAATTCGCCGTGTTCTGTTCGGCTGCCTGATATGAAATCGAAACTGTACCTCGACGGGGACTGTTTCTTAATCTGTACTTAATGCGCTGCGCAATGTTCAGGTCCAATTTGCATGCCACAGCTTTTTTTTATAAGTATAGCACTTTAGATGGGATTTGGCCTAGTGATTGATTGATTGATTCGAATCTGGTAGGAAGCGATGTCTTTCACCTTAGAAACCCGTTTCTATTTCATGTTCTATAGCACTAAGGAAGATACATAAGCACTAGGCTGAAACACGATNTCTCACAGGTCGGCGCTAGGCGGCGCTCGGTATGCACGCACCAACCCGTGTCCGCGCGCGGCGCAATCACACCAAAATTTGTTAGTTTCTAAATACGCGAGCCAAATCACAACTTGAACTGGGTAATCACGTGATCTACTGCGCCACGAACGTAATTCCTACGAAAATAGCGATATGAGGCTTATTGCTTGCAAACTTTGCAAATAATTGACTGATATTTCATTTCTGATGAGAAATTGTCATAGATATGACATTGTTGAGAAGAAAAGGATGATATTTGGGTTATGACCCCGACATGGACATGAACGGGGGAATCGACCGCCATCTTGAAAATGCAACAAATAGTCCCAAAAATTCCCATGATGCTTTGATCGCGCGGTGACTGGTCAGTGCGAGGTACGGGCGCCACCTGTCGTGACAATGAAAATTCGGTTGTATACTACTTCGTTCTTGTACCCGTTTCGCAGTTGTTTGATTTTCTAAGGCCGCGCGCACACTGCAAGCGAAATGGCGAAGCGAAGGAAATTTCGCCAACCGATGTGGCGAAAACCCTGGAAGCATTGGCGTGTACAAACTGAGAGCAATGCTCATGAGCGAAGATAGTCAACCTGAATTCCATGCTTTTTCCGGGTTTTTTTTCGACGGCGGTCTCTAGCCCGAGGGTTGCTATGAAGCAAATATTTGCCCTTAGGGTGCCATAAACACAAGCACCGCCAGGTTAAATTGCAGCCTGCTCGATCACAGCGAACGCGTGCAGTGATGCAGGAGTGCTGGAGTGCAAGAGCGGGACATGCCTAATGATAAAGTACAAGAAAACGATTAGATCTTCATTATCAATTCCTCTTTCACGCATAAACAAACGAAGTGATGAAAATAAACGGCGTGTATTCCCATCCTTTCTCATCTCTGGTTGCAAGGTCGGGTCGTGTACTGTTACCCATCCCCAAAACAACCATTTCAGAAGTTTTAATGCACTTTCTATAAGAACGGTTCCATAAAATCTGCGTTATAATCGACACCAGTGATCGCGATGGAGTCATCCAGTGCCTCCACGCAAGCGATTTCAAAAGAAAACCGAAATTTATGATGAAATAAACGTCACTTCATACGGCATTAAAATCTTCACGGGACCCACGAGGTTTGAATTCGTTACGATTCATTCTCGGATCCAAACGCAATGCCAACACCGTTCCTCTGAGCCAACAATAGAGCGGTCTTCCACTGTTGACTGACGCAGTAATCGGTTATAAACAAGTGGACTTTTGCTACAGAGATATCCATCCTTATAGCCGATAAGTGGAATCGAATTCTGCTCAAGATAACGGCTTTTTGACAAAGGGAAGTGATTCATAATTCATACGATGCTTCGATATATCTTCTGTGGAAAATGAAGCATTCTTATGCCAAGGTCAGTTGACACAAACTCACCGTCACCCGATGGTTCATATCTTACGTTTTGGTCAGCGCCGGAGAATCACTTCAATTAGAAATGGCCCCTACTCGTTTTCCGGGTGCTAGAGTGACACAGTAGAAGTGTCCAGCGAGGACTACCTCAAAGCCTTCCTTTTGTACTTAATATACCGTACGCAAACCTGCATTCTGATAGGCGACGGCGTCGAGCAGACTCGGACAGAGATAATTTCTACCATAAGCGCAAAATCGATGTTTTTTGCAGCTGACACAATGATAAGATCGTTTCTTCGGAACGTGCATATGACCATAGCGCCATACGCCGCCGGTCACTTACATGTAGTTCCAATGATAAGCATGAATGGTATCAGGTTTTTTTGAAACACGTTTACTTCGTATGACGTCAAATGGCGAACTCAGTAAGGCCGTCAGATCTGACCACAAATTCAGTCGTGTGAGGACAGGAGGATTCATGGGCCAGTGGTCGGACCCCCCCCCCCCCCGGGGAATTTTGGGACACTAGTATTTCTAGGTAGGGTGCACCTTGGTATGAATGAATCTGCTTGTCCGCAGCGAAATTAGCGGTGGGTAAGTATGCCAGGCCAATTCAAAGTTGGGTGGGTCGTGTAGATGACCCCTTTCGGCCACTACTATCGAAAATTCCTACAAATTTTTGTTAGTATTTTTGACCAAAAGTGATTTGAAGAGATTAACACGCGGCAGTCATTCCAAGTCAACATAATCATACCTCACATCGTCAACATGGTCAACGTCCGTTCCCCGCTTCCTCGTCCTCGACCCAACAACCCCCTCGTCCCAAAAAAATGGTATGCGGCGGTTGAAAGAAAAATCTGTCATAGAACCCCAGCGCTGATTAATCGCGAATCGATACGCCGACCACACTGCGAGTATTTCCTCGGCTTTTAAGATTTACAACAGATCGTTTGCCATATCGTCGAAATTCGAATCTGACATTGATTTCGCATCGGGGGATCTCGGGAACTGTCGAAGGGATCAAATAGCTATACAATGACCGAGAGGCATGGTATCGACGATCAATACACATTAGGCTTCTTTGTCAGCCATTTCCGCCCAATAGTCACCACTAAAAGCGTCGATTTTATTCCTGTTGCTGTTTTTCTACTCAGATGACCAATCCGCACTTTTAAAGAAGAAAATATGAGAGCCAACAAAAGGTAGAACCACATACGGGCATTAATCCGAGCGAGAGAGACTGTCTGCATCTCAAAATACAAAATCGACTTGCCTTGCATACGAAATTTCTCGGCAGCTGTTACCAGCGATACATTTGGTGAACATATACGTATACGGTTCATTTTCCTAACGACGCAGCAAGTTGAAACAATTTCAAGAAAATAGCCTGCACATCAGAATTATCAATGAAAGACTTACATGTAGTTGAAATGTACATGTACGAACGTGTGGGAGAAGGCAAGATGTTGAGAATTCTATAAATCAACGTTTGGCACAACTTCACTCGGTCAATTTGAACTTGTTCATAGGATTTCCATCGACGGATATACTGGACTCCCTCAGGAAAACCGTCGAGGATGAACATGATGCTTGTGAAAACCAGTCGGCAAGGGCGGAAAATCGCTGTCATGGGCCCAAGCCCAAGACAATCACTTACAGAAACTGATTAGTTCCGAAAATGTGGTATTTCCCACCAAACGTTTGCAGAGATACTCCACAAGCAAACAGTTCGTGGACCATAGTTTCTCATCTAAGACGTCCATTAACGTGAAGCACGAACGCCTACTAATTAAAACGATCAGGCCTACGACTGAAGACAACGCAACCGATTGGCCGTCACAGCTGACGCTTTCACAAGCAGGATTTAGTAAAATGTATAGACTAATCACTTGGAACTTTTAACTAATGGGAAACTGACAATGGGCCACAGGACGTGAGAGCTGCTATCTGATCAATACTAAGCATTTCCTAAAACCTGCCTATCATTGGTCCATTTGGCACAATGATCCCAATACATATTTACAACACACGGGTTGAGCTCGAATATTGCCGAGTGACCTTCTTGAAGTGAAAGTACGGTATATCGATAAAACGTATCCGCCTGTTGCTGTTTGTGCACGTTTTTCATGGATGATATCTTACCAATCGAAGCAAACAGAGGTCTTGGACCCAATATCGACCGATCAGAACAAATCCAATTGATTTGACATGACCAATTATCGTCCAGATTTAAGACCTGATTAATTCGTCTCTAATCGCTGATTATGGCTGGGATTATCCGGGCATCGTGAAGAAATAGATCGGTTGCAATATCGAGGGCTCGACCTGATCGGGCCATTCTTCCGTGATTGGATATTGTTCACATTCGTCTGAACACGCTCTCGAGCTTGAGAGGTAAATATCTATTCCACTTGGAGTAGAGATCTTTGCACTTGTTTAGCCTTGTCAGTGCAGTGATCAGAAAACCACTTTTAACAGAGGAACCCGCCCTGCGGTTTATCCCGACAGGTCGGCGCTGCGAGCGATTGTACCGAAACGACGTCATTGACGTTGTTTTAGGTGTTGACGTTGCGTCATGAAAAAATTTCCTGTACATTTTTCTACAGGAAGAATGACACAAATGATGCTGTCCTTATCGCTATCGGATCTCTTAATTTTAAGAAAAAAAGGAATTAGTTTAAAAGAAAATTTCATCTGCTACACGATGGTGTAAGTTTTACTGCCATGCGACCAACACAAATGGTTTATTTTCACGCCAGAAATAAATGGAAATAACGTTAGAAAAAAGAGTGATTTCGGTCACATCGCTCGCAGCGCCACGTTGTGACGTTAGTGCGCAGGTTCCCCATTACGTCACCCATTACATCTGACTGATATCGAATCCATGCCAATGACCCTAAAGTCAGTGACAGACTGACTACCCGTATGCGGCGTGTAACGACATTTATTTTGGTCCCAGTTCGTCCCCTACCTAAAACCTGCCGAAGTCTCGGTGTCATTGGGTAATTTCAAAGTTGGTTTTAATACCGGTTTTACAATGCTAAACCGGTGTTAAAACCAACTTTGTTATCACCCATTGTCCTAGTGTATCAAACCCTTGTGAAGGATTATGTCGTAATCCTCACCATAACCATTGACAATGCATGGCTTTTGTACTCAGAAGACTTCCGTCCCAAAAGGATTTTCTCCTAGGTAATACACCGGCGTCTATTTTGGTCTCCGCGTTTATTTCAGTCCCGAATGAGTCTATTTTGGTCTGTTTTTTATTGTTTTCAAGTCCTAGGCGTACTGATGTTTAGGCCCAGGGCGACAAAAAGATGCAAAATGCGCTGCCCATGCACGCCAGTCTGTCACACATTCGTGTTAGCATTCTCTGGCTTGCAGTCGACGGCCAGACAGCTTTGATGGACGACTTAATCGTGGGTTTTGTGGTTTCCTGGTCACCGCAAATGACCGCCAAGGTTAAAAATCTGTCCTCTAACGGATCTCGCATTATGCAATCTACTCAATAAATGACATAAAACCAACCAGAATCAAAGAAAGATCAACCACTACACAAACATCCGAAAAACGGAAACGAGTGTCTGCTTGAAAAAACAACATAAAAAATTTGTTAACTTTATGCATTCTCATGCATAGTGAGGAGTGATCGATTGGGCAACGGAGCCAACTGGATTGGAAAAAATCTGCCCATCATGTAGAATCCTCCTCGTAAAAGGCAATACTGCAAAACGTCTGCGCAGTATTTGGTCTAAACAATGCCAGACACAATCCAACGATAATATCCGGCAATATAAACAGCAGAATAAGATTATAGAAACAATTAAATTCCCTCCGACGGACTTGGTCTGTCAAATGTATTGTTCGTCTACTTCATAAACGATTATGAAAAGAATAAGCGAGGGACTCTTTTGAGGGTCTATGCTAATCTCAACCACTTTTTCATATTGAAATTCTTTTACTGTCTTGTTTTGTTAATTTCATTTAACGTCAAGAAAATGTACTTTTGCCAATTATTTTGATGATTTTTCTTTCTGATGGTCGAGCTTCCGTATCGATTGACTGTCAGTTTACATGTACGTGATAATTACCATTCAGTCTAATTGAGTTTCCCATTTGATAACTAACTTCCAAACTGTCAAATTCGTTTCAAACAAAATCGTGAAATTTCTCCTTGTCTAAAGTATAAGCATCATTCACTTTACTGTCATGCTCACTTTTTATAATTTTGTGGAGCTCTGGCCTCTAACATTTAGTGATAATTTGAAATTTAAGTACCGGGCTCCGCACTACCGGTTCAAGATTCCG
Organism: Notospermus geniculatus; assembly: GCA_002633025.1. Classification (NCBI taxonomy): domain Eukaryota; kingdom Metazoa; phylum Nemertea; class Pilidiophora; order Heteronemertea; family Lineidae; genus Notospermus; species Notospermus geniculatus. The sequence continues at coordinate 75,451 of NMRB01001115.1, read as the reverse complement.
AATGCTTCCGCTTCGTCAAAAAATACCACCAAATCATAATAATTATAGACTTGGTAACTAGTGCTGCCCGATGTAAGTCAATACACTTGCCTGTGAGTTGTTTATCCCCAAATTAAGACGTTACAAAGTGAAGACGTTGAAAGCCACAAACTCCAACCGTTGAGATGCGAAGTTAAGAAAGACGTTGGGTGGCGCTGCAGTCGTGAAGATGATCAGCTATGACTCCAGATCGCGTTTACGAAAGCAGCGCCACCCAACGTCTTCCTAAGCTACGCCCTCTTTATCACATAATCTAAAGAACATATCGGACCCGATCGGGATCGAACCTTGAACCTCAGAGATGGCAGGAGTCGATGTTTCCACCCCACCACTCTGACGATCTTGCTGATTGAGGGCTTGTGGTTTGTTTACCAAAAAATTAACGAGACTACAGTGCTGTGGCAAGTGTAAGCATGTGTATCACTGAAAAAACCTGCTGGAAATGACAAGATGATATAGTGAAAGAAACAGGTGCTGTAAGTAATACATTTCATTGCTGATAAAGGCAAATGGGCCGATATTGAATGGCGATCATTTCTGGCATTGATACACATTTAGTAAACACGCTGTCAATAAGTATTTTTCCTCAGCAACTTTTCGGCTTAAACGTGCAAAAATGATAAGAATTCGCAACTTAATTATCAATAGTTATCTTTCTTAATGTTAACTACTAATTTTCTCATCTCAAATTTGTTGTTCAGTCGTACCACCTGTTGTGTATTCGTCGACATCACTCAACTAATTTGTCAATTTCTTCTACTCAACGTTGTATATTACAGTGTGAAAGATGTTGATCAGCATCAGCTCTATAAACAATATTGGCGAATAAATGTAGGAGGAAACTGGAGTAACCGAGAAAACTTGCGATGTCAAAGGGAATCACCCATTCTATCACACTGAGGATACGTCCGATTGGGAATCGAACCCGGAACTTCAGAGGTGACAGGTGTAGATGTTCCCACTGTCCACTCAGTCCACTCTGACGGCCTATATTCTTATGTAATCTGTAAGTCTATTAACGTTTCTAAGGAATGGTCAATGATCTAAAGACTGATTAACCGACAAACGTGACTTCATTTCCTCGGCAAGCTGATGGACACCGAGCTGACAAGACCGCTCACGGTGTATCGGAGTTTCGCTTATTTGCAACTCAATCCACGGCGCGGCTAATCAAGCGAGATTCGATCTCAGCGGTGTATGATCAGCCGCTCGCTTTCTTTTCGTCCCAGAAAGATTTTCGCTTCCATCGCGGCCGATGCCACTGGCATGGAGAAGTTAGAACCGAGTTGTTTTTGTGATGTCGGTGATCCATCACGATGCTTTCAATCAAGCAGGATGTAACTTGGCGTGGCTTGAAAATCACTGTCTTATTACTTTTGGCATTGCGGCCAATACCGTTTTCTTCATCATTTCGCTGAAGTGGCGAAATTGACATAAACTAATTTTCTTCTGCGTCGCTGCGTTTGTAGCTTGCTTCCAATTCTTCTAATTGACAACACGGCCCATTGGTGTGACGTCACTACAATGCACTTTAGATATACCGTATAAACTTCACGCATGAGACGTCAGTTCAGTACCGTCAAGCATCATGAATGCCTACTGCAACTTTCAAGACTACGATGAATGAGAGCGCTGACTGTCACACTCACGTTCTCTCCACGATAAAAATGATTTTGTAGCCCGAAGTCTCGCGAAAAAGCATTATTTTTGTAGTATTGTTTAACAATTATGAGCGTTTTCCAAGCTACTGCACGAATGATTGACGTCATTTTTGGTTCGATTACGGTAACAAGTCTCTAAATTGAAAAATTCCTTCGAATGACTTTTTCTTTATCGCGGCAATGTTTTTGAAAACAGTTCGTCTGAGAGCGTTAGACAATATAACTGGAAATCCACATTAAAACTGACCTGAATTGCCCATTGTGAGCCAACTTCCCCGAGAAAACTCACCCGTAGGGAAACCAACAATGGTGAATTGCCCACTGAGAGTCAACTCAATCCAGGGACACCTCGGAAAAAAAGACGCCCAGACGGACACAGGTGAACCTTTTACGTCCACCATGCAATTTGTTTACAGAATCTGGAGGCAATTTACTCGGTCGATGATGTAATCGAATTGCTTAGATTACAAGGCATTATTGCGACAGCTAAATGCAATAGTCACACTGCGGAGAAATGTCCCGCGAGTCAAATGTCATGTATTGATATTTAGCTAGCGAAACCAAGTAATGAAAGGGAACGGACGAGTCATTCTCTTTGATTAGGTTAGGTTATTGGTGAGTTTGCCTCCGTCGGCTGATTTAACGACCGCAATGCCCTTGTGTTTAATCATATAGACAATTGATAGGCTACTCTTACATGTACTTCTGTTAACAGGCATTCGCCTAAGTGTTAAAGCCCCTCTGCATTGAACTTTAAGGAATTTTCAGTGTGTTAGGAGAGTGTAAATAGAGGTCTTTTGACTCAGAAGGGTCGGTAAAATACTAGCCTGATACATGTACGTACTTCAAAGAAGCAGGACCTAGTTTTCAACAAACATTAAAAAAACTGCAGGCAGAGCTCTAATGTTTTCAGATAGAGCATAGTACATCTTACACTACAGTGAACGTCGGCGAACGTAAGCTCTTTCTGAATAGGAGCAGTCAGCCGCGCATATTGCTAACAGATGGCAGCACACTCTTAGCGGACCAAATGTACAGGAAATCTATTATGATCGCTGCTCGATCGATAATGACTGGGTCCGCTAGATGCATTGAATTGGGCCCTAGTGACACCTAGTAGTCAACTCGCTGACAGCTCCTATTGAATTCAGTGTGACTTTAAAGAGAACGGAATTGTTAAAGGGTTTCATATCCCCTTTAAGTTTTTTGTACATGTAACGTTACATCGTAAATAAAAATGGCCTTGGCAATTAAAGGGTTTATAACTTTTAATAACTTCATGACTATAGGTCACGCAGACAGAAGATGTGATGGGGAGTTGAAAGTCATCCGGGTTCTTATACAGTCGCAAGCAATAACGCTATGTAAATCACCAACGTGTGATTGTCAGCTGTTGTTCTGAGCCACTGTATGAAATCTTCAGGGTACACCAAGCAATTATGGAAGAATGGATAAACAGCCGAACCGACTTCGCATGCAAGAAAACTGACGTCACGGGAAAAATTGTTCAACAGTAAAAGTTGTAAAACCAACTTGGCGTAAATGACTCAAATCGATTTCACTGATGAGTATGCATGAAATGTTTTCTTGTGTGAATTTCTTTTGGGAGAAATACACGAAAGCCCAGAAGGCTCATTCAAAACTTGAGACATGAAATGTGAGGTTCGAATTTAGAAATTTGAAATTTGAAAAATTTGGGATGCGAAATAAATATGATTAACCAATCATATTCGGTCTTACATACTGCATCCACAACAATGGCGGCCGACGCTGGAATAACAAGGACAACGCGAATTCTTACTAAAGCTATAGCCTTTCATTACTTCTTTCCCGCTGATTGCCCGTGATTGTTGGCCGAAAATATTTGGGGCTCAGACATGACCAGTTGTAAAAGGGCACGGAACGGAGAAGCTTCTTGAGTGCCACGGTATGCATGAGGTATGCCTCAGTATCTCTCCCCTGGCGGCGGAATTTGGAACTAACGTGATTAGACTGGTGTCCTGTCCAACTCACACAAATCCAGTGGTAACACCTAGGCTAGACTGATACTATGTCGAAACATTAGATGACAAAATGGTCGCCATCCTTTTCATCACTTGAGAACTTCAACGCGCTGTCATAGCGTGACTAACTCTTCATCAAGTAAGGTACCATGCGTCAACTCATTCCTTTATGTGTGGCAACAGTCTCAATACCTAATTAGTAAACTTAGATCATTCAAATAGATAGATTTGAATAGTCTTGTCGAGCATGCATAAACGAGGTTGCCTGAAGGTCAAAGGTTACGTCGGTCGCCACGAGGTAGACCTATACAGTGGCGCTTTAAAGGATGACCCCAATTAGGGATTGAACCATGGATTTAACCGCAAGCGCAGGCGGACGTTTCGAAGACTCTAGGCTTATTTAACATGATTTTCAGAGCCATCGGTCATTGTACCCCATCGGAAAAAGGCTCAGGGAGACAGATATCGCGATAAGATGACAAGACGCTTGGGTCATTAAGGGTCGGCTGATCCAGGACAGATCATGGTTGACAGTCATGACGATCGATTGTCCTGAGAGTCGCTGATGTTCGATTCATGTGACAAGGTGGGTGTCCAGTGACCGGAACATTAGTAAGATTCCCCCTGTCGGGGGTACCGCTGACAGAGACAGTTTTTCTAAGGATTATAAAGAAAGATCTTATTGGAAAACGGCCGGCTTCTTTCATGCAACCGATCCACCAGCGGTTAGATAATAGATTCATCACGCCTGGTTAAATACTTATGTTTCGTTCTGCTTGCATCCATGGTGTCAGGCATTTATTTCCCTGGGAGCGGTCAATATCCCAGCGGTCAAATGACCACAGCCTCGAGTGATATATTAGACGAAATGTTTGGCATTCGCGATCTGCCCCATGCTCTCTAGACACATCAACGCGATAGATTTTCTTAGATTGAGACAAGGATAGGATTTTTGTGATGGTTTTTAGATCTGACGGGTATGCATCTACAGCCTGCCAATGCAATATTTGCTTTTTTAACGCATAAAACATCGAAGACGTGGAGCATAGCTGAAGCGTCTCGTTGCCGTGTCGGTCTTTCACGGCTGGAGACGGCGAATTACAGCGTTGGTCGCAAATCACAAAAATAGAGGCTTCCACACACTTGAGCGTTTGCGGCGTAAAATTCTTTGGTCCGTATTCTAGAAGCCTCCTTAACTCTAATGTCCACTTTACGCTTTTGTATTCTGCCCTGCAAACAATAGCTAAAGGTAAACCTTAGAGTTAAAGGAAACTTCTAGAATACGGTCCTTTGTATTTTCCACCGAGAGAACCATATAAGGGCGCGTCCGAAAATCTCTCTTCGGAGCAAAGAACTACAGTATATCGGAACAAACCATCACGTTGTGTTCCAAGTTTTGATTAGTTGTACCATGGAGGTATTTTATACCTCCATGGTTGTACCACTAACGTGATGCTAATTCGGATTAGTATGCCGACCCACGCGCGAACCCAAGGTGCTAAAGTAATTTTGACAACTAGTCGATTGTCAATATGCATGAAGTAATTTTCCTGGCGGGATGAAAAAACTAAATGACACGACATTCCATGCGTGCTAAACGAGTTCAGCCCGAGTGGCATCTGCCATGGCGGTATTCACAATTTGTTGCCAAACACACCCGAGACGACCTATCAAACAAACGGCAAAATTCTTTCGATGAAGAAGCAGTCGATGAAAAACATGGCGTTCATTGGTCGCTCTCATTCAACAAAAGAGCAATAAACGGTTTTTTCAACCAATCAAAACGCGTTTTTTCATCGGCTGCTTTTCGAACGATCACGTGTTTATAGACGACTGTGTAGGCCTAGATGTTGATCTCTGTTTCTGAGTTTACGTTCCCTCTTATATTGATATTGAATTTGAAATAATCGTATATTGAGAGATTGACAGTTAGCTTCCTGTATCTGATCAAGGTCTGATGGTGTTTATGACTGACCGAGTAAGATTAAAAGCTGTCGCCGTGGCTATAAAAATGGCTCGCTGCGAGAGCGTTTTCTGCCATCATAAATAGATCATAAATAGATGGTTTTGATGTATCTATGCCGCCATGCCGACATATTCTAACAGAAGTAGACGTTGATCATTCACGATGCCCGAACTCAGAACGCATAGAGGGTCAAATACAGTATCGGCTGTTTGAGCCAATCAAAAAGTGTGTCTTACGTTTCCTTTGGCTAAAACAGTCCGATAACGGCCTGTCATTGGACAATCTCACTCAAGGGCAGTGAAGTGCCACCTATTGTTCATTTTCACGTTCTGCGACCAACCGTGCCAGTGGTTGGTTGGCGTGTAACAGTACTGTAGCCAGGAACCGCTGGGGTACTGGCGAAACACCGTAGTATTAATTTCTTTGATTATAGTAGGATCACAAACGTGGTGCTAATCGGATTAGTACGCCGACCACGTCTGACCCGAGGTGATGAAGTAATTTTAATTTTAATTTTGACAACCAGTCGGCAATATAGATGAAGTTATTTTCCAGGGGGAATAATAGAAGTAGTCAAAGTTAATTCATCTGCTTTGAACAAATGAATCTACGCATGGAGTTTAAAGTTGGGAGGCGAGTGCGTTGGCTTTCCTATTTGCATAAAAGGTATCCTCCAATCATCAGATAGAAATAAAGATATTCTATTGGTTGATCACAAAAGGACCCCCCCCCCC